>CM022297.1:137929459-137940112 GCA_011799875.1 Thinopyrum elongatum
CTCTCTCTCTTTTGATTCTCAGTACAATGTCTCTTGGAGATCTATTTGATGTAACGCTTTTTGCGGTGTGTTTGTTGGGATCCATGAACTTTAGTTATGATCAGATCTATTTATCCATGAAAGTTTTTGAGTTTTGATCTCTTATATGCATGATTTCTTATAGCCTCGTATTTCTTCTTTGAATCTCTGGTTTAGTTAGGCTGACTAGATCGATTTTTCTTGCCATGGGAGAGGTGCTTTGTGATGGGTTCGGTCGTGCGGTGTTCTTTACCAGTGACAGAAGGGGCAGAAAGCACGTATTGATCGTTGCCATTAAGGATACAAGATGGGGTCTATTCCTACATGAATAGATCTTGTCTACATCATGTCACGTTCTTATTGCATTACTCCATTTTTCCATGAACTTAATACACTAGATGCATGCTGGATAGTGGTCGATGTGTGGAGTAATAGTAGTAGATGCGGCAGGAGTCGGTCTACTAATCTTGGACGTGATGCTATATATTTTCTAGTGATTGCTTTCATAAAAATGATGAAGATCTTAAAGTGATTGGGTTTTCTTCTATTGATTCTTTGCTTAGTAAAATTAAAATTGATGATAAAGGGACTGAAGAAGATTCAACTTTAGTTAGAAGGCGTCCCGATAATTTGGAGGGTGAAAATCTTGTTGAGAAAATTGATAAAAGTGGGTTTTGAGAGGTCAAAACTTTAACTAGTGATGTGCCCACTCTTTTGGATTACAAAGACTTTAATTATGATAATTGCCCTTTGATTGATTGTATTTCTTTGTTGCAATCCATGATAAATTCACCGCATGCTTATGAGCAAAATAAAGCTTTTACTAAACATATCGTTGATGCTATGATGAAAGCTTTGGAAGAAAAGTTGGAATTAGAGATTTCAAATCCTAGAAAATTACATGATGAATGGGAACCTACTATCAAAGTAAAGATTAAAAATTATGAGTGTTTTGCTTTATGTGACTTGGGTGCTAGTGTTTCCACAATTCCGAAATCTTTATGTGATGTGCTTGGTCTTACCAACATTGAAGAGTGTTATTTAAATTTGCACTTTGCGGATTCTACTACTAAAAAGCCTTTGGGACGAATTAATGATGTTCTTATTCTTGCAAATAGGAATTATGTGCCCATAGATTTTATTGTTCTTGATATTGATTGCAATCCATCTTGCCCAATTATACTTGGTAGACCGTTTTTACGTACTATTGGTGCCGTGATTGATATGAAAGAAGGCAATATTAAATTTTAATTTATGCTTAACGCTCGTTTATGTGATTTTTCGTTTCTTGGTTGGATGCTTCTCAATCTATTTGCTAGTCTTCCCTTGTACTAAGTGGGATTACTACTTGTGCATCCAAAATCCTTAAACCCAGTTTTTCCATATGAGTCCAGCATAGCTACCTATATGCAGTATTCTCTTGCCGCTCTAAGAAAATAATTTTTAAAGAACACTCTTCAATGTTGGTAAGACCAAGCACATCACATAAAGATTTCAGAATTGTGGAAACACTAGCACCCAAGTCACTAAGGAAGGGTATGGAACACTTCCCTAGAACAAGAATTAGGACACCATATGAATCAATCACGAGGGAATCCTATGGACCTAGAAATAAGAATGACAATACTTAGATCTTTGCTTTATGCCTAGCTAGGGGCGTAAAACAATAGCACTTGTTGGGAGGCAACCCAATGAATACATTTTATTTTTGCCTTTTTCTTTCTGTTCTTGAGTGTTTGCACAATTATGACTCTGTTATGATTTTGTTTTCTATGTTTTAATTAGTGTTTAGGCCAAGCAAAGCCTTTGGGATCATGTTTGGTGATAGTTGATTTGATCTTGTTGGAACACAGGAACTTTTGCGTCCAGTAAAATAATTTTCAAAAATCACAGAAGTGACGAAAGCTTATGAATTTTTTACACAAGATTGATATACAAATTGCCTACATCTTCCCAAATTTTCAGAATGTTTGGAGTTACATAAGTATACAAAGTTTTCAGATTGCTATAGACTATTCAGTTTTGATAGATTCTGTTTTCTTTCGCGTTGTGGCTTATTTTGATGAATCTATGACTTTATTTGGGGGGGGGGTTATAGCAATAGAAAAAGTTGGAATACAGTAGATATTATGCCAAAATAAAATATGAATGGGTTTGCAATAGTACTTAAGTAGTGATTTGCTTTGTTATACTAACGGATCTCACGAAGGTTTTGTTGTGTTTTGTGTGATTGAAGTTTTAAGTTTTGGGTGAGATCTGATGGATGAAGAATAAGGAGTAAGAAGAGCCTAAGCTTGGGGATGCCCCATGGCACCAAGCTTATATCCAAAGGGAAGCAAGCAACTAAGCTTGGGATGCCCCGAGTGGCATCACCTCTTTCTTCTAACGACACGGTATTTTACTGGGGCTATATTTTTATTCGTCACATATCATGAGTTTTGCTTGGAGCGTCTTGTATTATATGAGTATTTGTTTGTGTGATTTTTAGTTTGGGTCATCTATCCTTGATGGACACACCTAGTTGAGAGAGCCAAAATTATGCTATGAATTGTTAGAATTGCTCGTTTATGCTTCACTTAAAAAAATTGAGCTATGGAATTGCCTAGTGCTTCACTTATATCTTTTTGAGCACGGGTGTGCTTTAGTATTTTGAAGAAATTCTCTCATGCTTCATTTAGATTATTTGAATGTTAGTAAATTTTTAAGAAATTCTCTCTGCTTCACTTACATTATTTTGAGAGAAGAAAATTTTATGCTCACGTTCTTCACTTAGATTTGTTTGAGCTATCAAAAGCAACATATGAAACTAGTCCCAAGTGATAGATATTCAAGAGGGATATAATAAAAACTTTAATGAGATCATTGGACAAAATAAACTTGATTCCTTGTAATAGTTTGCGATATGATGATAATAATATGGGAGTCCTGTTGGTGAGTAATTATGCTTTAGTAAGATATGGGTGTTAAGGTTTATGATTCCCTATGCAAGCATGAAAGTTAATAGTTATGCAATGAAATTACATCCACTTGTGGTGCATTATCGGTGTTAGTTATGCTTAACGCTCGGTATTTGTGATTTTCGTTTCCTTGGTTGGATGCTTCTCAATTATTTGCTAGCCTTCCCTGTACTAAATGGGAGATACTTGTGCATCCAAAATCCTTAAACCCAGTTTCCATATGAGTCCAGCATACCTACCTATATGCGTATTCTCTTGCCGCTCTAAGAAAATTTGTATGTGCCATCTCTAATTTTCAAAATAATTTCCTTTTGTGTGCTCGTACCGCTCATGAAATGGTAGGGGGTGGCTGATATTTTCCATGCTAGATGTGCTATTCAAGATGAGTGTTTTATTCACTTGTCATTGCACGAGAGTACGGCAAGGTATTAGGGATGCCCAGTCCCGAAAATAAAAAATGAATTTACTTTATGTGTCAAAATAATAAATTTCTTGGAAAGTGTTGTATGGACGGCACCGTGATACGATTAGCCGTGGAGGTGTGAAATTATGGTGGAAAAAGGAAATAAACTTTAAATTCTGTTTGGAAACCGCTATGATATATCTAGCATGGAAAGTATTGGAAATACTCGATCGTCATCGTTGATAGGAAAGCATGCCACCAAAATGTTTTATCTTTATTATTTTTCGCTTTGAGCTCTGGCACCTCTACAAATCCCTACTTTCCTTCGTGAAGGGCCTTTCTATTTACTTTATGCAATTTTATTTTTTAGAGTCTCCATCTTCTCTTGTAAAGCACCAACTAAGGGGCACTATGATCGTACTTGAGCATTGGGTGTAGCTATATGCGAGTGTGTTTCATGAATGGATCAATGAGGGAGCATGATGGGCTAGGGATAACTTGCTTAGTGTTGATATTTGAAAGACTGGTGCTTGTTATTATGCTTGAGTATGAAATCTCATGTCAAAACTAGACTATGCTTTTGAATCATATAAAAGTCCAAATGTCCATGCTACAAAAAGAAAAGAATGATGTGATGAACATGTTAGGCAGCATTCCACATCACAAATTCTGTTTTTAATCAATTACCTATTGGTTGATATAGAATACTGTTTGCACTTCACTTATATCTTTTGAGTGTGGCTTATAGAATGTTCATGTGCTTCACTTATATCATTTGAAGTTTGGATGCCTGTTTCTCTACATAGGAAAACCGTTATTTGTAGAATGCTCTTCGCTTCACTTATATTTTAGAGCTTGGGCAAGATTTTGTAGAAAGAATTAAACTCTCGTTCTTCACTATATCTATTAGAGAGTTAACAGGAATTGGTCACTCACATGGGTTAGTCATAAAATCCTACATAAAACTATAGATCAATGAATATGTATTTTGATTCCTGGCAATAGTTTTGCGATATAGAGATGATAATATGTGGGAGGTACTAGTGAATGATTGTGGTTTAGTAGGAATATGGTGTGTAAAGTTGGTGATTCTCGAAGCATGCACGATAGTTTCTCATTAGCTAAGAAGTTGGAGCATGATTTATTATTGATTGTCTTCCTTATGAGTGGCTGTTGGGGATGAGCGATGGTCTTTCCTACCAATCTATCCCCCTAGGGGCATGCATAGTACTACTTGCTTAAGGCTAATAAACTTCATAATAAGTATGTGAGTTCTTATGCTAATGTGAGGCATGGATTATACGCACTCTTACCTTCGGCAATTTGCTAGCCTCTCGGTACACGGGCATTGCCCTTTCTCACCTCGAGAGTCAGTGCAAACTTCGCCGGTGCATCAACACACCCATTATTTTAGGGTGGAAACCTAAGTGAAGATTTGTTCACACTTGGAGGGAGAAAAGGAATGAACACAAGAACACAAATAGGAAATTCACTCAAACAAACCCAATCACACATCCACAAGAATAGCATAGTTGAGATCCATAAGAATACAAGAACAATCCAAGGAAACAAGCACAAAGGTAAGGTTCTTCCCGCTCCTAAGGAGGTGAGGTCTTGATTATAGTCTTCCCAAGAGGAGGTCTTGATATTGATACGTCTCCAACGTATCTATAATTTTTGCTTGTTCCATGCTGTTATATTATCATTCTTGGATGTTTTACAATCATGTTGTAGCAACTTTATTCATTTTTTGGGGTAACTATTGACATAGTGCCCAGTGTCAGTTCCTGTTTTTTCCTTGTTTTTCACTTCGCAGAAAATCAATACCAAACGGAGTCCAAATGCAGCGAAACTTTTTGGAGATTTTTTCTGTACCAGAAGGAACAAGTTGGGCCCAAGAAGTACCAGAGGGGTGCCCCGACGGGGGCACAACCCACCTGGGCACGCCTGGGGGCCAGGCGCGCCCTAGTGGGTTGGTGCCCACCTCGGTGGCCTCCTGCACCGCCTCTTTGCTCTGTAAATACCCCGAAATCCAAAAAACCCTAGGGGAGTCGACGAAACACAATTCCAGCGCTGCAAGTTCCAGAAACCACCGATCCAATCTAGACACCATCACGGAGGGTTCATCATCCTCATTGGTGCCTCCCGATGATGCGTGAGTAGTTATTGTAGACCTACAGGTCCGTAGGCAGTTGCTAGAGGCTTTCTCTCTCTCTTTTGATTCTCAGTACAATGGTCTCTGGAGATCTATTGATTGTAACGCTTTTTGCGGTGTGTTTGTTGGGATCCGATGAACTTTGAGTTTATGATCAGATCTATTATCATGAAAGTTATTGAGTTTTGATCTCTTATAGCATGATTTCTTATAGCCTGTATTTCTTCTTTGAATCTCTGGTTTAGTTAGGCTGACTAGATCGATTTTTCGCCATGGGAAGAGGTGCTTTGTGAGGGTTCGGTCGTGCGGTGTCTTTTACCAGTGACAGAAGGGGCAGAAAGACACGTATGATCGTTGCCATTAAGGATAACAAGATGGGTCTATTCACAATGAATAGATCTTGTCTACATCATGTCATCGTTCTTATTGCATTACTCCATTTTCCATGAACTTAATACACTAGATGCATGCTGGATAGTGGTCGATGTTGGAGTAATAGAGTAGATGCAGGCAGGAGTCGGTCTACTAATCTTGGACGTGATGCCTAATAATGTTCATTGCCTGGATATCGTCATAATTATTTGAAGTAGTTCTATCAGTGTGCCCAACATTAATTTGTTAACCCGCCGTATGCTATTTTCTCGAGAGAAGCCACAGTGAAATCTACGGCCCCCGGTATCTTCCTATCATATTTGCTTCCGATCTATTATTTGCCTCTTTATTTTCAGATCTATTAATCCAGAACCAAAAAATACCTTCCTGCAATTTTTTGTTATTTATTTTATCTCGCGTTCCCGCGAGATCTATTTATCTAATCTACTACAATTTTATCTATCTTTTACCGGGAGGGATTGCCAACCCCTCTTACTCGTCGGGTTTGCAAGTATTTGTTCTTTGTGTGTAGGTACCGTTTACATATTGTTGCGTGGTTCTCCTACTGGTCCGATAACCTTGGTCTCATCATTGAGGGAAATACCTACTGTAGTGTGATGATTTGCCTTCCTCTTCGGGAAAAATACTGACGCGGACAGGAAGCCATCAAGAAGGATTTTCTGGCGCCGTTGCCGGGGGGAGAATCAATCAACATCTATCAGGTTCCTATTCACAAATTCATTCTCCTTGCCAATTTACATTATTTCCCATTGCCTCTCGTTTTCCTTCCCCAACTTCACAAAAAAAATTGCCGTTGTATTGCCTCTTTTTGTCGCCGTTTTCTCGTCAGATCTGTTTTTTGTTTTGCATTTTTGTCGCGTAGTGCGATGCCTCAAGAAATACAAGTGGGTGGATTTTCAAGACCAATAAAATGATTTAGAGCACGTCGATTGCTCTCCCGCCACTAGTGCGGTGTCTTGTGATATTATGACGCTTTGTTGAATCTTGTATGAAAGATCAATTTTCCGGTACTCCTAATGAGGATTGCCGCATCCCATCTTAGCACATTCATGAGAATTATGGATATGCAAAGAAAAAGATTGTGGACAATGATATTGTGAAGTAGTGGAAAATTATTTCCGTTTTTCTTTGCGAGATGTGCAAAAGTTGAGGTGTTCTTCTTTGCTCGCCAATAGTATCGATTCTGGGATAAGTGCAAAGATGCTTTTTAATAAGTTTTCTGCCCGTGAAAATTATCCTTTAGAACACAAATCATGAATTTTAAGCAACTTCAGCATGAACATGTTGCACAATCTGGGAAAGAATGAAATTGATGCTAAGAGATTGTTCCTACTCATGGTATAATCTTGGATGATCATACAATTTTTTATGTGGGATGAATTTTTTGCTAGAAAGATCTTTAGATTCTGCCGGGTGGTACTTTATGGAAATAATTGTGGGTGAAGCTACTAAATTGCTTGAGGAATATTATGGCAAATTATTCAAAATGCATACCGAAAAAGCTCCTTATCTAGTAAAAAGTTAATTCAGTGAAGAAATAAATCTTGAGTGAAAAGGTAGTGATGCACTATGAGTTGGTTTCTAATAAAAGTGCTCCTATTGATCTTAATGAGTGCCTTTGTCTACTTTGATTGAGCAAATAGGTGAGCCATAGATGTGAATTTGTCTCGCGAAACAATTTTAATAACAATGCGTATAGAGTAATTTAATCTAGGCCTTTTTCGGGAAATTCCTCTAATAATTATTTTAGGTAAATTCCTATGGTAATCCTTCTTACAATAATATAGGACACCTTTGATCTTGAGAGATAATATTAAGAATTTATCAATGCTCAAAAAGTTTTCAACCATACGATAGAAGAAAAGTTGAATAACATTGACGAGATGTCTAGAGGCATGATAGAATTCTCACAACGAGAAACATCTCAAGTGAAAATTTTTATGCTAGGGTTGAGGAATCAATTAAGTTTATTTCTAGATGATGAAAGTAAGAAATAACCGCTATGCTTAGAGCTAAAAGAGAATTTGTAGAAAAGCGTTTTATAGTGATTGCTTTCATAAAAATGTATGAATATCTAAAGTGATTGGGTTTTCTTCATTGATTCTTTGCTTAGTAAAATTAAAATTGATGATAAAGGGACTGAAGAAGATTCAACATTTAGTTAGGAAGGCGTCCCGTAATTTGGAGGGTGAAATGAAATCTAACTGTTGAGAAAATTGATAATTTAAAAGTGGGTTTTGCGAGAGGTCAAAACTTTACACTATGATGTCCACTACTTTGGGATGACAAAGACTTTAATTATGATAATTGCCCTTTGATGATTGTATCTTTGTTGCAATCCCTGATAAATTCACGCATGCTTATGAGCACAATAAAGCTTTTACTAAACATATCGTTGATGCTATGATGAAAGCTTTGGAGAAAAGTTGGAATTAGAGATTTCAAATCCTAGAAAATTACATGATGAAGGGAACCACTATCAAAGTAAAGATTAAAAATTATGAGTGTTTTGCTTATGTGACTTGGGTGCTAGTGTTTCCACAATTCCGAATCTTTATGTGATTGCTTTGGCTGTTACCAACATTGACGAGTGTATTTTTAAATTTGCACGTTGCGGATTCTACTACTAAAAAGCCTTTGGGACGAATTAATGATGTTCTTATTCTTGCAATAGAATTATGTGCCCATAGATTTTATTGTTCTTGATATTGATTGCAATCCATCTGCCCAATTATACTTGGGTAGACCGTTTTTACTAATATTGGTGCAGTGAATGATATAGAAAGAAGCAATATTAAATTTTAATTTAGCTTAACGCTCGTTGAATGTGATTTCGTTTTGGTTGGATGCTTCTCAATCTATTTGCTAGTCTTCCTTTCTAAGTGGGATTACTACTTGTGCATCCAAAATCCTTAACCCAGTTTTTCCATATGAGTAGCATTACTACCTATATGCAGTATTCTCTGGCGCTCTAAGAAAATAATTTTTAAAGAACACTCTTCAATGTTGGTAAGACAAAGCACACACATAAAGATTTCAGAATTGTGGAAACACTAGCACCCAAGTCACTAAGGAAGGGTATGGGAACTTCCCTAGACAAGAATTAGGACACAATATGAATCAATCACGAGGGAATCCTATGGACCTAGAAATAAGAGATGACAATACTTAGATTCTTTGCTTTATGCCTAGCTAGGGGCGTAAAACAATAGCACTTGTTGGGAGGCAACCCAATGAATACATTTATTTTGCCTTTTTCCTTCTTTTCTGAGTGTTTGGCCACTTATGACTTGTTATGATTGTTTTCTAGTTTTAATTAGTGTTTTGCCAAGCAAAGCCTTTTGGGATCATGTTTGGTGATAGTTGATTGTTGATTCTGTTGGAACACAGGAACTTTTGCGTCCAGTAAAATAATTTTCAAAATCACAGAAGTGACGAAAGCTTTGAATTTTAACACAAGATTGATATACAAATTGCCTACATCTTCCCAAATTTTCAGAGTTTGGAGAGTACATAAGTATACAAAGTTTTCAGATTGCTATAGACTATTCATTTTGATAGATTTTGGTTTCTTTGCGTTGTGTGCTTATTTGTGAATCTAGGAACTTTTTGGGGGGGGGGGGTATAAGCAATAGAAAAGTTGGAGACAGTGTAGATATAATGCCACAAATAAATATGAATGGGTTTGCAATAGAATAGTACTTAAGTAGTGATTGCGTTGATACTAAACGGATCTCACGAAGGTTTGTTGTGTTTTGTGGATTGAAGTTTTCAGTTGGGTGAGATCATGATGGATGAAGGAATAAGGAGTTAGAAGAGCCTAAGTTGGGGATGCCCCATGGCACCCAAGCTATTATCCAAAGGGAAGCAAGCAACTAAGCTTGGGGATGCCCCCGGATGGCATCCACCTCTTTCTTCTAACGACCATCGGTATTTACTTGGGGCATATTTTATCGTCACATATCATGAGTTTTGCTTGGAGCGTTTGTATTAATAGGAGATTTGTTTGTTGTGATTTTTAGTTTGGGTCATCATCCTTGATGGACACACCTAGTTGAGAGAGCCAAAATTATGCTTATGATGTTAGAATTGTCTTTATGCTTCACTTAAAAAAATTGAGCTATGGAATTGCTCTAGTGCTTCACTATATCTTTTTGAGCACGGTGTGTGTAGTGCTTTAGTATTTTTTGCGAAATTCTCTCAGTTCATTTAGATTTATTTGAAAATGTTAGTAAATTTTTTAAGAAATTCTCTCTTGCTTCACTTACATTATTTTGAGAGAAGAAAATTTTATTGCTCACGTTCTTCACTTAGATTTGTGTTGAGCTATCAAAAGCAACTAGGAAACTAGTCCCAAGTGATGTAAATTCAAGAGGGATATAATAAAAACTTTAATGAAGATCATTGGACAAAATAAACTTGATGTACTTGGTAATAGTTTTTGCGATATTGATAATAATAGTGAGTCATGTTGGTGAGTATTATCTTTAGTAAGAATAATTGGTGTTAAGGTTTAGATTCCCTATGCAAGCATGAAGTTAATAGTTATGCAATGATGAAAATACATCCTACTGTGGTGCATTATTCGGTGTTTGTGTTATGCTTAAAGCTCGTTTATGTGATTTTATGTGATTTTTCGTTTCTTGGTTGGAGCTTCTCAATCTATTTGCTAGTCTTCCCTTGTACTAATGGGATTACTACTTGTCATCCAAAATCCTAAACCAAGT
>CM022297.1:137940230-137967596 GCA_011799875.1 Thinopyrum elongatum
GTTCAATGAGTCCAGCATAGCTACCTATATGCAGTATTCTCTTGCCGCTCTAAGAAAATAATTTTTAAAGAACACTCTTCAATGTTGGTAAGACCAAGCACACACATAAAATTTCAGAATTGTGGAAACACTACACCCAAGTCACTAAGGGAGGGTATGGAACACTTCCCTAGAACAAGAAAGGACACCATATGAATCAATCACGAGGGAATCCTATGGACCTAGAAATAAGAATGACAATACTTAGATCTTTGCTTTATGCTACGCTAGGGCGTATAAAACAATAGCACTTGTTGGGAGGCAACCCAATGAATACATTTATTTTTGCCTTTTTTTTCTTTCTTGAGTGTTTGCACAATTATGACTCTGTATGATTTGTTTTCTATGTTTTAATTAGTGTTAGGCCAAGCAAAGCCTTTGGGATCATGGTTTGGTGAGAGTGATTTGATCTTGTTGAACACAGGAACTTTGCGTCCAGTAAAATAATTTTCAAAAATCACAGAAGTGACGAAAGCTTATGATTTTTTTACACAAGATTGATATACAAATTGCCTACATCTTCCCAAATTTTCAGATGTTGGAGTTACATAAGTATACAAAGTTTTCAGATTGCTATAGACTATTCAGTTTTTGATAGATTCTGTTTTCTTTGCGTTGTGTGCTTATTTTGATGAATCTATGAATTTATTTGGGGGGGGGGTATAAGCAATAGAAAAGTTGGAATACAGTAGATATAAGCCAAAATAAAATAGAATGGGTTTGCAATAGTACTTAAATAGTGATTTGCTTTGTTATACTAACGGATCTCACGAAGGTTTTGTTGTGTTTTGTGTGATTGAAGTTTCAAGTTTTGGGTGAGATCATGATGGATGAAGGAATAAGGAGAGTAAGAAGAGCCTAAGCTTGGGGATGCCCCATGGCACCCCAAGCTATTATCCAAAGGGAAGCAAGCAACTAAGCTTGGGATGCCCCGAGTGGCCACACTCTTTCTTCTAACGACCATCGGTATTTTACTTGGGGCTATATTTTTATTCGTCACATTATCATGAGTTTGCTTGGAGCGTTCTTGTATTATAGAGTATTTGTTGTTGTTGATTTTTTGTTTGGGTCATCTATCCTTGATGGACACACCTAGTTGAGAGAGCCAAAAATATGCTATGATTGTTAGAATTGCTCTTATGCTTCACTTAAAAAAATTGAGAATGGAATTGCTCTAGTGCTTCACTATATCTTTTTGAGCACGTGTGTGCTTTAGTATTTTTGAAGAAATTCTCTCATGCTCATTTAGATTTATTTGAATGTTAGTAAATTTTTTAAGAAATCTCTTGCTTCACTACATTATTTTGAGAGAAGAAAATTTTTATGCTCACGTTTTCACTTAGATTTGTTTGGCTATCAAAAGCAACATATGAACTAGTCCCAAGTGATAGATATTCAAGAGGGATATAATAAAAACTTTAATGAAGATCATTGGACAAAATAAACTTGATTCCTTGTAATAGTTTTGCGATATATGATGATAAATGTGAGTCATGTTGGTGAGTAATTATGCTTTAGTAAGAATATGGTGTTAAGGTTATGATTCCCTATGCAAGCATGAAGTTAAGTTTTGCAATGAAATACATCCTACTTGTGGTGCATTATCGGTGTTAGTATGCTTAACGCTCGTTTATGTGATTTTCGTTTCCTTGGTTGGATGCTTCTCAATCTATTTGCTAGCCTTCCCTTGTACTAAATGGGATTACTACTTGTGCATCCAAAATCCTAAACCCAGTTTTTCCATATGAGTCCAGCATACTACCTATATGCGTTTTCTCTTTGCCGCTCTAAGAAAAATTTGTATGTGCCATCTTAATTTTCAAAATAATTTCTTTTGTGTGCTCGTACCGACTCATGAAATGGTAGGGGGTGGCTGATATTTTTCATGCTAGAGAGTGCTATTTCAAGATGAGTGTTTATTCACTTGTCATTGCACGAGAGTACGGCAAGGTATTAGGGATGCCCAGTCCCGAAATAAAAAATGAATTTACTTTATGTGTCAAAATAATAAATTTCTTGAAAGTGTTGGTATGGAAGGCACCGTGGATACGATTAGCCGTGGAGTGTGAAATTATGGTGGAAAAAGAATGATAAACTTTAATTTCTGTTTGGAACAGCCTATGATATATCTAGCATGGAAAGTATTGGGAAATACTCGATCGTCATCGTTGATAGGAAAGCATGCCACACAAATGTTTTATCTTTATTTTTTCGCTTTGAGCTGGCTGGACCTCCTACAAATCCCTACTTCCTTCTGTGAAGGGCCTTTCTATTTACTTTATGCAATTTTTATTTTTATTTGAGTCTCCATCTTCTCTTGTAAAGCACCAACTAAGGGCACTATGATCGTACTTGAGCATTGGGTGTAGCTAATATGCGAGTGTGTTTCATGAATGGATCAATGATTGAGCATGATGGTAGGGATAACTTGCTTTAGTGTTGAATTTTGAAAGACAGGTTGCTTGTTGATATGCTTGAGTATGAAATCTCATGTCAAAACTAGACTATTGCTTTGAATCATATAAAAGTCCAAATGTCATGCTACAAAAAGAAAGAATAGTGATGACAGTTAGGCAGCATTCCACATCACAAATTCTGTTTTTATCAATACCTATTGGTGTTAAGAATACTGTTTGCACTTCACTTATATCTTTGAGTGTGGCTTTATAGAATGCCTTCATGTGCTTCAACTTATATATTTGAAGTTTGGATGCCTGTTTTCACATAGGAAAACCGTTATTTGTAGAATGCTCTCTTTGCTTCACTTATATTTTAGAGCTTGGGGCAAGTATTGTGTAGAAAGAATTAAACTCTCGTTCTTCATTATACATTTAGAGAGTTAACAGGAATTGGTCACTTCCATGGTTAGTCAAAAATCCTACATAAAACTTATAGATCAATGAATATGCTATGTTTGATTCCTGGCAATAGTTTTTGCGATATAGAGATGATAATATGTGGGGAGGTACTAGTGAATGATTGTGGTTTAGTAGGATATGGTGTGTAAAGTTGGTGATTCTCGAAGCATGCACGTATAGTTTCTCATTATGCTAAGAAGTTGGAGCATGATTTATTATTGATTGTCTTCCTTATGAGTGGTGTTGGGGATGACGATGGTCTTTTCCTACCAATCTATCCCCCTAGGGGCATGCATAGTACTACTTGCTTAAGGGCTAATAAACTTCATAATAAGTATGTGAGTTCTTATGACTAATGTGAGTCCATGGATTATACGCACTCTACCTTTCGGCAATTGGTAGCCTCTTGGTACCGGGCATTGCCCTTTCTCACCTCGAGAGTCAGTGCAAACTTCGCCGGTGCATCAACACCCCATTATTTAGGGTGGAACCCTAAGTGAAGATTGTTCACACTGGAGGGAGAAAAGGAATGAAACACAAGAACACAAATAGGAAATTCACTCAAACAAACCCAATAACCATCCACAAGAATAGCATAGTTGAGATCCATAAGAATACAAGAACAATCCAAGGAAACAAGCACAAAGGTAAGGTTCTTCCCGCTCTAAGGAGGTGAGGTCTTGATGATAGTCTTCTCCAGAGGAGGGTCTTGATATCTGATACGTCTCCAACGTATCTATAATTTTTGCTTGTTCCATGCTGTTATATTCATCTTGGATTGTTTACAATCATGGTGTTAGCAACTTATATCATTTTTGGGGCTAACTATTGACATAGTGCCAGTGTCAGTTCCTGTTTTTTCCTTGTTTTTCACTTCGCAGAAAATCAATACCAAACGGAGTCCAAATGCAGCGAAACTTTTTGGAATTTTTTTGTACCAGAAGGAACAAGTTGGGCCCAAGAAGTACCAGAGGGGTGCCCCGACGGGGGCACAACCCACCTGGCACGCCTGGGGCCCAGGCGCGCCCTAGTGGGTTTGGCCCACCTCGGTGGCCTCTGCACCGCCTCTTTGCTCTGTAAATACCCGAAATCCAAAAAACCTAGGGGAGTCGACG
The DNA here is from genome assembly GCA_011799875.1 of Thinopyrum elongatum. Taxonomy (NCBI): domain Eukaryota; kingdom Viridiplantae; phylum Streptophyta; class Magnoliopsida; order Poales; family Poaceae; genus Thinopyrum; species Thinopyrum elongatum. The sequence goes on from CM022297.1 coordinate 137,944,243, forward strand.
AAACACAATTAGCCGTGCAAGTTCCAGAAACACCGATCCAATCTAGACACCATCACGGGGGGTTCATCATCCTCATTGGTTGCCTCTCGATGATGCGTGAGTAGGTCATTGTAGACCTACAGGTCCGTAGGCAGTTGCTAGATGGCTTTCTTCTCTCTTTTGATTCTCAGTACAATGGTCTCTTGGAGATATTGATTGTAACGTTTTGCGGTGTGTTTTGTGGGATCCGATAGACTTTGAGTTTATGATCAGATCTATTTATCCATGAAAGTTATTTGAGTTTTGATCTCTTATATGCATGATTTCTTATAGCCTCGTATTTCTTCTTTGAATCTCTGGTTTAGTTAGGCTGACTAGATCGATTTTTCTTGCCATGGGAAGAGGTGCTTTGTGATGGGTTCGGTCGTGCGGTGTTCTTTACCAGTGACAGAAGGGGCAGAAAGACACGTATTGATCGTTGCCATTAAGGATAACAAGATGGGGTCTATTCCTACATGAATAGATCTTGTCTACATCATGTCATCGTTCTTATTGCATTACTCCATTTTTCCATGAACTTAATACACTAGATGCATGCTGGATAGTGGTCGATGTGTGGAGTAATAGTAGTAGATGCAGGCAGGAGTCGGTCTACTAATCTTGGACGTGATGCCTATATAATGTTCATTGCCTGGATATCGTCATAATTATTTGAAGTTCTATCAGTTGCCCAACAGTAATTTGTTAACCCGCCGTATGCTATTTTTCTCGAGAGAAGCCACTAGTGAAATCTACGGCCCCCGGGTATCTTCCTTATCATATTTGCTTTCCGATCTATTATTTGCCTCTTTTATTTTCAGATCTATTAATCCAGAAACCCAAAAAATACCTTCCTGCAATTTTTTGTTATTTATTTTATCTCGCGTTCCCGCGAGATCTATTTATCTAATCTACTACAATTTTATCTATCTTTTACCCGGGAGGGATTGCCAACCCCTCTTACTCGTCGGGTTGCAAGTATTTGTTCTTTGTGTGTAGGTACCGTTTACATATTGTTGCGTGGTTCTCCTACTGGTCCGATAACCTTGGTCTCATCATTGAGGGAAATACCTACTGTAGTTGTGATGCATCATGCCTTCCTCTTCGGGAAAAATACTGACGCGGACACGAGCCATCAATATCCACTTGGGATCCTCTCCTAAGAGGTCTAGATATCCAAGAGGAGTGGTAGAAGGAGCAAAGCTCTATCAATGTCTCACATATACTTTGCTAACCCTAACAAATGTCTTAGACCCGGAATATATAGCTAGAGGGAGGAAGGGGACGACTTGGGAGGCAAGGGCACCCACGGCCGAAACCTGGGAGGCCCGTGCGCACGGGGTAAGTTGGTGCATGGTACATGCCTGTGCGCACGCGGTGCTACAACGGCGAGGCCCTGTGCACATGGGGTCTGGAGGCCGTGCGCACAGGGTGGTGCGTCTCGTTTACAGAAGCTCCCAGGGTGGCTCGTGCGCACGGGGTCGCCTGGGAGGTGCAGTCTTCATCTTCTTGAGCTCCTTCTTCTTCCTCGTGGCCTTGGGGTGCTTCTCCTCCTCCTCCTTTGGGGTGTCCCTTAGCTGCCTGGTGGTGTTGGTCTTCGTACCTAATGACACATAACATATTTTGGTGCGGTAGCAACCAAGTTCTATTCATGTCCATATCTATCTCAAGTAAGAGTGAGTTCACCTCGGTTTCAATGGCGCATGCTCGAGCTCTTGTCATAGGTCCATGTGGTGCTTGATGTGTTGGTGTAGGGTCCATGGGGATGATGGAAGGATGCTCTGCATCATCTCCCCCCCCTTGGGAGAGATCCATCCTCAGATCATGATCTTCATCACCATGGTATGGGGTCAAGTCCTTGAAGTTGAAGGTGTCGCTTACATTGTACTTTTCACGTGGGATGTCGATCTTGTAGGCGTTGTCATTGTATCATGCTAGCACCTTGAAGGGTCCATCGTCTTGTGGTAGTAGCTTGGACTTGTGCTTGTTGGGGAAGCGATCCTTGCTGAGATGTAGCCATACTAGATCGCCCGGTTTGAACACCATTGGGGTCTTGTTGATGTTGAGCTAGGTGGCGAGGCAGTGTACTTGACGCTCGATCGTGGACCTTGTATCTTCATGCACCTTCTTGAGATAACTTGCTCTTGCACTTGCGTCCATGTTAGCTCGTTCTTGTAGTGGTAGAGGAAGGATGTCCAAGGGCGACAAAGGGTTGAAGCCGTAGACGACCTCGAAGGGGGACTTGCCGGTAGTCCAGTGTCTTGGCGATTGTAGGCGTACTTAGCGATAGGTAAGCACTCCTCCCACTCCTTGATGTTTCTTGATCAACACGCGTAGGAGAGTAGAAAGCGTCTAGTTGGTGACTTCCGTTTGGCCATCGGTTTGAGGATGATAGGCCATCGAGAATAGTAGCGTGATGCTGAGCTTCGCACATAGTGTCTTCCAAAAGTAGCTTAGGAACTTGATGTCGCGGTCCGACACAATTGTCCTTGGCACTCCATGTAACCTCAAGATTTCCCTACAAAAGAGATTTGCAACATGTGAAGCATCGTCTATTGCTACTTCTTGAGCTTGTGTTGGTTTTTCCCTTGAAGAGGAAAGGGTGATGCAGCAAAGTAGAGATAAGTATTTCCCTCAGCTTGAGAACCAAGGTATCAATCCAGTAGGAGGTACACGCAAATCTGCAATCTATGCACCTGCATGAACAATCAAACACTTGCACCCAACGCGATAAAGGGGTTGTCAATCCCTTCACGGTCACTTGCAAGGATGAGATCTGATAGAGATAGATATAAAAGATTACTAAAACATAAAACAAAGTAAAAGTAAATAAATTGCAGTAAGGTATTTTTGCATTTTTTGGTTTATAGATCTGAAAATATATGATGGAAAATAGACCCGGGGGCCACAGGTTTCACTAGAGGCTTCTCTCTTGAAAGAAAATAATACGGTGGGTGAACAAATTACTGTCGAGCAATTGATAGAAAAGCGCAAAGTTATGACGATATCCAAGGCAATGATCATGAATATAGGCATCACGTCTGTGTCAAGTAGACCGAGTCCTGCCTGCATCTACTACTATTACTCCACACATCGACCGCTATCTAGCATGCATCTAGAGTATTAAGTTCATAAGAATGGAGTAACGCCTTAAGTAAGATGACATGATGTAGAGGGATAAACTCAAGCAATATGATGAAAACCCCATCTTTTTACCCTTGATGGCAACAATACAATACGTGCCTCGCTACCTGTCGTTGTCAAAACCGGCAGACCTCGGGGTAGGGGTCCCGAACTGTGGATCTGAGTTCGATGGGGAACAAGGGATGATGAACACGGTGTTTACCCAGGTTCGGGCCCTCTCGAAGAGGTAATATGTCGGGGCCGGGACACGGTATCCCAAAAATTAACCCCTCGTGTCATCACCAGCCCAGGATTACCGTTACTGGTGGACACGTCCTTGTTACAGATTACCAAGCCATTACAAGAATTGGATACAAGACCATAAGGGTCTAATGATACAACAGCGATTCCGGTGGTGGATGACGGAAATGACTCGTGGTTCTCCAACATCGATGGGGCTCCATTCCCATAGGAACAGCTGACCCTGATAATTCCTATCCGCGTGGCTGCTATCCTAGGCTCCGCACGGTCGTTGTTGTGGTACTCCTCGTAGAACTCCTGACCTGGACAAGTAAATAGCCAGGGACAAGCCTGTGAGTACGTTTGAATGTACTCGCAAACATCATGAACAAGAGATATACCGAATGCAGCAGACAAAATATATGATCATGTTGAACCAAACTATATGCGTATGCTCATGCTGGATCATGCTAAAATGCTCATGCTGACACAAATCTAAATCATGACATGACAATAGCAAAATGATACGGAAGTAAATATAGCATGTTAGTCATGATCAAACTTGTCAGAAATATCGCAAATGAATGCCATGGGTAGTCTAGCCAGCCCAAGTGACATTCAGAAGAAAAAAAAATGCCAGTCGGGTGTCAAATGACGCCACGGTCGGCTTGAAGAGAAATGCCAATCGGGTGTCCACAAGAGTAGTGGCGGGATAAACCGCCTGTTAACTCGAGAGACACCACGAGAGGTCTTGAAAATAAAGTTGAGTGCCCGGGGTAGTCTAGCCAGCCCCTGAGACACTCAGGAAATTCAAAATAAGAGAAACGGGTTAGTCCTCAATAATATGCATAATCATAATAATATTTAACATGTAAAAAAAATATTCATGGTAGCATCAGGGTGACAACAATTATCCTGCAAAAATAATTCAGGCTAAATTTAATTATTTTCCTCCGAAGACCGACACTAAGACCGACACTTGACCAACCCAGACTGTAGCCCTTAACCGAGGACACGGCTATTCGAATAGGTTTAAACTCTGCAGAGGGTGTACTCTTTACCCACAAGTAAAGGATTTCTTTAGTCAGTACCATGACACTGACTAATTCCCATTATGGTCTTTGGGTTGAAAACACACCTAACCAGCACACACCAGCTTAACTTTCCGGATGCCAAGAATCACCCAAAGCATCGTTCAAGAAAAACTCTAAGACGGAGAGACCAACGTCGTGCATGGGATCACTATTAATACGTGCGGATTCCAAGGGGCGCCCCCCTCTCGGACACAACCGGAAACACCCATGCCCGCTGACCCGATGATAGGATTTAGTCCATGGCCATGGAAACCCTCATCGTGGGCCTCTATGTGATGTGTGCACGGAAAGGGGTTAACAACTTACTGAACCATACCCCACCTGTGGCAGGGACAAGTGGCAGCACGAATCAAGTATGGGGGTTACCGGAACAAGACTCGATCTACGGTCGACTCAGGAGGTTTAAGTTTTCCTGCAGTGGTTAACACAATATATCTCCTTGATAGTACCCAACAGGGTCACCACCTAGCATGTCCCAAAATGCCATCACTGATCATTCTCGTCACCACGAGATTTTCAGTCACACGGTCACTTTTCTCGTGACTGGTTCTTTCCTGCAGATTAGTCAGGACCAACATGGCATATGTGACATGTGAAAATAACCATGCTCACACATAATTCATACTTAAACAGAGACAAAATATTGTCAGGGGATCATGCATGCAAAAATAGCCATATGCCAGTTTTATTTGAATTCAACATATTCATGATGCATTTATTCTTGCAAACAAACAACTATGCAATTCACCATATCAAGTGTTCAAGATGCTTGCCTTGAGCATGCAGAGGTGTTGGTAGCACTCAAAAAGTTTGAAAACTTTATCTTCCCTCCATTTCCTATTTTCAAAAATATGTAAATTACCACATAATTCTAAAACAGTACTAAAAAGTGTTTCAAATATTTTTGAAATAAATACTAAAATAAACTAGATGAAAATTAAGGAATAACAGAAAAAGAATCACTTTATTTGGAGTTATTATGAGTTACTAAGAGAATTTCTAAGTTGAAAAGAATAAAGGAATGGACTAATTAATTGATCCAACAGAAACTAAACATAAGAAAAATGTTCACCTAGGCTGGAATATAAGAGCAAGATTTTAGGAGTATTTAGAAATTTGAATCATCAGATTTGAGTGTAAAATGACTGCTATGGAAATTATTTAGTTATCTGGATAAAAGAAAAGGGACAGTTAAATTCCCGCTGACAGAGGTGTGCACTGTACGAGGCCCAGCTAGCGCTACTAGGCCGAGCCCAGAGGAGCGGCCGACTCGGCGTGACCCTCAGCCACTGACGGTGGGTCCCGCGGGCCCACCAGTCAGGTTTGACCTGTCAGCCTCGCACCTCCTCCCTCCTCGACAGAACAGGGAGCCTCGCCGGTGGTGATTGCCAGAGAACGGCGGCTCCCCACAGGTATTTGAGGGCATGGTTGGCATCAGGGGGTCCTGGCGATCTCGACGGGGTCCGGCATTCTCAACCTCGAGCTCTGCATCGCCGGTGGTGAGGTTCCCAGCGGATGGCGGCTCCGGACAAAAGAGGGGTTCCCGCCATGGTTGATTATGTGCGGAATTGAGGTGGGGAATTGAAGCGTCATGGTTTGGCGATCCTGTTGGTGAAAGAAATCTGGGAGGGGGAGGCTTGGTCAGGTCGGAATCATCCAAGACAGAGCAACGGCTACCGTTGCCGGAATTGGAGAAGACGACCCTCTACGGGTCAGGCAGCTGTCTAGGGAGTGAGCTAGAGGTAGGAGGAGTTGTGCCCTTCAATAGGACAAGCCCGGGGTGGCTTTTTATAGTCCGACGAGGTCTGTTCGATTGAGATCGTTCCAACCGTAATGGCGGCGCCATTATTGGCGGAGCAGGATGGGGGCGAGGCCGTGGGGTAGGTGAGGTGGTCGGTGGTCTTGCAGCTTATCTCCAAGTGAGCTGGAGGGCTCAGGGGAGCGCCAGGTGGCCCGGATGGCGCCATCCACAGCAGACTGCAGCGGCGGCCATTAATGGAGATCCGGGTCGGTGGCGAGGTCGGCGAGCATCGGATGAGCTCAAGTGGTTGGAACTTAAGTGCGCAATGCGCTGGTGGTCTCTGATTGATGCTGAGCACCTTGGACGGTGCCGTACCCGAGTCGGCGACCACGGGCGGTGGCTCTGGTCGGTGGAGGGCGGCGCTAGCGGCCAAGGGGAGAGGTGTGGGCGTGGTGCGGGGCAACCTGCGACGCTTAACAGAGGGAGGTGGGAGCAGGGGAAGGCAGCAACGGGGTCGGCAGGGCTCGGGTGCTGGCAGCTGCAGTTCGAGCTCTCTGCTCGTGCCCAGTACACACACACAGGCTGCTCGTCGAAATGCCAATGGCATCTAGAAGAGTTGGTTGCAAGGGAGACTTAGCAGGGTGGGGGTCCTTTAGATGGCAAGACTGGTGGACATGTTGAAATGGCAAGGGAAGCAGGTGTGCAGTGCATGATAAAAACTTTGCCAAATTCTGCCATGCACTCTAGGTGTTTGACAAAATGACAAGGCCACCTAGGGGACTACTCTGGCCACCAAAATTACCAGGTTGGGGTCTCTTTAGGTGCAAGCTAGTATGGCAAGGTTAGTTTGGAAAAATAAAAATCTTGATAGTGCAAGTTTTTGAGAAAACCATTTCTGGACAGAAACTGGAGGGCATTATTTGGTGAACTAAAAGGATTCCAATGGAGCTAAAATTTTGGACTTAATGGTTTGGTTGGAAGGACAGTAAGTGGAAAAAACATCAGAATTTTTGAGGCAATAGAAAATTGGGTTGTAGTTCAAACTCAAGAAATGGACATAATTGAAAAGAGGATGGTTTACTCAAAATTTTCAAAAGACATAGTTAGGTTTTTGGACCAAAGTGACATATGGGCATCATATGACCTCTCATAATTTTTGTGGAGTTTTGAAAGAATTATTTGAAATGGTTGTAGTGTAACACAGGCATTTAAAGTATTGAAAAAAGCTATTAAAAGAATTATTTAGAGGCAAATTTTATTATGAAAATAATTCCTACTATTATTATAATATAAACGAAATGATTGAAAGAAAACCACTAGAGCCCATAATATTATTTCCAAAAATTTCTATATGGAGGGAATAATTTTGGAAAACAGAAATAGAAAATACTCTGAAAATAATAAAGGACTTAATAAATTTTCATTATGGTTAATAACATCATGTCCACAAGAGTAGTGGCGGGATAAACCGCCTATTAACTCGAGAGACGCCACGAGAGGTCTTGAAAATAAAGTTGAGTGCCCGGGGTAGTCTAGCCAGCCCTTGAGACACTCAGGAAATTCAAAATAAGAGAAACGGGTTAGTCCTCAATAATATGCATAATCATAATAATATTTAACATGCAAAAAAAATATTCATGGTAGCATCAGGGTGACAACAATTATCCTGCAAAATAATTCAGGCTCAATTTAACTATTTTCCTCCGAAGACCGACACTAAGACTGATACTTGATCAACCCAGACTGTAGCCCTTAACCGCGGACACGGCTATTCGAATGGGTTTAAATTCTGCAGAGGGTGTACTCTTTACCCACAAGTAAAGGATTTCTTTAGTCAGTACCGTGACACTGACTAATTCCCATTACGGTCTTTGGGTTGAAAACACACCTAACCAGCACACACAAGATTAACTTTTCGGATGCCAGGAATCACCCAAAGCATCATTCAAGAAAAACTCTAAGACGGAGAGACCAACGTCCTGCATGGGATCACTATTAATACGCGCGGATTCCAAGGGGTGCCCCCCTCTCGGACACAACCGGAAACACCCATGCCCCCTGACCCGATGATAGGATTTAGTCCATGGCCATGGAAACCCTCATCATGGCCCTCTATGTGATGTGTGCACGGAAAGGGGTTAACAACTTACTGAACCATACCCCACCTGTGGCAGGGACAAGTGGCAGCACGAATCAAGTATGGGGGTTACCAGAACAAGACTCGATCTATAGTTGACTCAGGAGGTTTAAGTTTTCCTGCAGCGGTTAACACAATATATCTCCTTGGTAGTACCCAACAGGGTCACCACCTAGCATGTCCCAACATGCCATCACTGATCATTCTCGTCACCACGGGATTTTCAGTCACACGGTCACTTTTCTCGTGACTCGTTCTTTCCTGCAGATTAGTCAGGGCCAACATGGCATATGTGACATGTGAAAATAACCATGCTCACACATAATTCATACTTAAACAGAGACAAAATATTGTCAGGGGATCATGCATGCAAAAATAGCCATATGCCAGTTTTATTTGAATTCAACATATTCATGATGCATTTATTCTTGCAAACAAACAACTATGCAATTCACCATATCAAGTGTTCAAGATGCTTGCCTTGAGCATGCAGAGGTGTTGGTAGCACTCAAAAAGTTTGAAAACTTTATCTTCCCTCCATTTCCTATTTTCAAAAATATTTAAATTACCACATAATTCTAAAATAGTGCTAAAAAGTGTTTCAAATATTTTTGAAATAAATACTAAAATAAACTAGATGAAAATTAAGGAATAACAGAAAAAGAATCACTTTATTTGGAGTTATTATGAATTACTAAGAGAATTTCTAAGTTGGAAAGAATAAAGGAATGGACTAATTAATTGATCCAACAGAAACTAAGCATAAGGAAAATGTTCACCTAGGCTGGAATATAAGAGCATGATTTTAGGAGTATTTAGAAATTTGAATCATCAGATTTGAGTGTAAAATGACTGCTATGGAAATTATTTAATTGTCTGGATAAAAGAAAAGGGACAGGGAAATTCCCGCTGACAGAGGCGTGCACTGTACGAGGCCCAGCAATACAGCGCTACTGGGCCGAGCCCAGAGGAGCGGCCGACTCGGCGTGACCCTCAGCCACTAACGGTGGGTCCCGCGGGCCCACCAGTCAGGTTTGACCTGTCAGCCTCGCACCTCCTCCCTCCTCGACAGAACAAGGAGCCTCGCCGGTGGTGATTGCCGGAGAACGGCGGCTCCCCATGGGTATTTGAGGGCATGGTTGACATCAAGGGGTCCTGGCGATCTCGACGGGGTCCGGCACTCTCAACCTCAAGCTTTGCATCGCCGGCGGTGAGGTTCCCAGCGGATGGTAGCTCCGGCCAAAAGAGGGGTTCCCGCCATGGTTGATTATGTGCGGAATTGAGGTGGGGAATTGAAGCGCCATGGTTTGGCGATCCTGTTGGTGAAAGAAATCTGGGAGGGGGAGGCTTGGTCAGCTCGGAATCATCCAAGACAGAGCAACGGCTACCGTTGCTGGAATTGGAGAAGACGACCCTCTACGGGTCAGGCAGCTGTCTAGGGAGGCAGCTAGAGGTAGGAGGAGTCATGCCCTTCAATGGGACAAGCCCGGGGTGGAATTTTATAGTCCGGCGAGGTCAGTTCGACTGAGATCGTTCCAACCGTAATGGCGGCGCCATTATTGGTGGAGCAGGACGGGGGCGAGGCCGTTGGGTAGGTGAGGTGGTCGGTGGTCTTGCAGCTTATCTCCAAGTGAGCTGGAGGGCTCAGGGGAGCGCCAGGTGGCCCGGACTGCGCCGTCCACAGCAGACTGCAGTGGCGGCCATTAATGGCGATCCGGGTCGGTGGCGAGGTCGGCGAGCATCGGATGAGCTCAAGTGGTTGGAACTTAAGTGCGCAATGTGCTGGTGGTCTCTGATTGATGCCGAGCACCTTGGACGGTGCCGTACCTGAGTCGGCGACCGCGGGCGGTGGCTCTGGTCATCGGAGGGTGGCCCTAGCGGCCAAGGGGAGAGGTGTGGGCGTGGTGCGGGTAACCTGCGACGCTTAACAAAGGGAGGTGGGAGCAGGGGAAGGCAACAACGGGGTCGGCAGGGCTCGGGTGCCGGCAGCTGCAGTTCGGGCGCTCTGCTTGCGCCCTGTACACGCACACAGGCTGCTCGTCAAAATGCCAAAGGCATCTAGAAGAGTTGATTGCAAGGGAGACTTAGCAGGGTGGGGGTCCTTTAGATGGCAAGACTGGTGGACATGTTGAAATGGCAAGGGAAGCAGGTGTGCAGTGCATGATAAAAACTTTGCCAAATTCTGCCATGCACTCTAGGTGTTTGACAAAATGCCAAGGCCACCTAGGGGACCACTCTGGCCACCAAAATTACCAGGTTGGGGTCTATTTAGGTGCAAGCTAGTATGGCAAGGTTAGTTTTGGAAAAAAAAAATCTTGATAGTGCAAGTTTTTGAGAAAACCATTTCTGGACAGAAACTGGAGGGCATTATTTGGTGAACTAAAGTGATTCCAATGGATATAAAATTTTGGACTTAATGGTTTGGTTGGAAGGACAGTAAGTGGAAAAAACTTCAGAATTTTTGAGGCAACCGAAAATTGGGTTGTAGTTCAAACTCAAGAAATGGACAGAATTGAAAAGAGGATGGTTTACTCAAAATTTTCAAAAGACATAGTTAGGTTTTTGCACCAAAGTGACATATGGGCATCATATGACCTCTCATAATTTTTGTGGAGTTTTGAAAGAATTATTTGAAATGGTTGTAGTGCAACAGAGGCATTTAAAGTATTGAAAAAGCTATTAAAAGAATTATTTAGAGGCAAATTTTATAATGAAAATAATTCCTACTGTTATTATAATATAAATGAAATGATTGAAAGAAAACCACTGGAGCCCATAATATTATTTCCAAAAATTTCTATATGGAGGGAAGAATTTTGGAAAACAGAAATAGAAAATACTCTGAAAATAATAAAGGACTTAATAAATTTTCAAAATTTTATTTCTGGCCATATTTTACTTAATAACATCGTGGTTGAATTTTTGGGGTGTTACATAATACCCTACGTCCTGCTTGATTATATTGGATGTATAGTATAGTTTACAGAGTAGATCTACCTCGAGATCAGCATGAGCTAAACTCAAGGTGATGAGGTGATGAATATAGCCCCCTTCCTAAAGACTACAACCCTCGGTTTATATAGGCACCGGTAGGGTTAGGGTTACCGGAGATAGATTACAATAAGGGGTAAAGAGATTCTGCCTATCCTTGACTTGGAGGGCACACCACGACTTCGTAGATCGCCTGTCGCTATACGGCTTCACTAGTCCGGCCCATATTCAATGGGCCGACGCCCTGAGGACCCCTTGAGTCCATAAATCCCTCGATAGCTCCCAAACTAGCCTCCAATGCCGGGGATTGTCCTCTGGAATCTTCATATCATCGGCTTGCAAGACGAGTTCTTCCATTCCTTTATTCAGTTTGGAGCCGCATCAATCTCGTCGAACTCTATCCGGAACCCGAACTAATGTGCTCGGGCCCGGACAGTTTCAAGATTCTGGGCTCCGAAGATATCTTCAGATTGAGGTGGGACCATTAGAGTTTAATGGCATTCCTTGGGGAAAGGGCTTCATGCACCTTTTCAGAAGGCGTGCGGCCCAATGCCATCTTTCCACGAGCTCGTCCTTCCAGCTTCGAGGTAAGATGCCCATTTATAGATCCAAAGGTGCTGGGGACAGTTTACCCCCCCCCCCCTTTCACAAGGAATGACACCGAAGAAATTCCCCGGCGCCATGGCCAACCTCCCAGGTTCATCCTCGCGCCCGCATGACCCACTCCCAAGCGATTGGTCAGCTGTTCAGTTTAACACCTTCAGCTGAGGCGCTTGCAGACACAGTGTTTCCTCCCTCCAGCAGATTTGGTTCCCATCCGCGCCGGTCTCATCTCCGTTGATGGCTGCGCGCTCGTCGAGAACTCCCCCGCTCCGAGTAAGGAGGAGCGGGTATGTCTCGTGCCCTTCCTTCTAAGAGTTTTGGGCTTTCCTATCCATCCCTTTTTATGGGGTTTGTTGGAGTTCTATGGGATCCAGCTCCACAACCTCACCCGTGGTCCATATTGCATATCTCTGGCTTTGTAGTCCTGTGCGAGATATTTTTGAGTTGCGAGGCCCACTTCGACTTGTGGAGGAAGTATTTCTGTCTTGTCCCTCGCCTCCTAGGAGGATCCATATTCGAGGTGGGCGGCGCCGAAGTATGGCGGATAGCTGGGACAGGGTACCCAATTGGAACCCCACGAAAAGATCCTGAAGGATGGACCTCTGAGTGGTTTTATATTGAAGACGTTCCCCTCACCGATCCAATTCAGCAAGGGTAGCCCGAATACTCAAACGACCCACCTATAAAGCGGTTCAACTGGCAGCCCAAAGGCCCTTCCCAACAGGACAGTGAAGAGGTGCGTTCGTTGGCGACCAAGGTCAGGCTGCTAACTAGCAACAAACTGACCATGATCGAAGTAATGGCCGTCGCCATTACCCGATGCGTGCAACCCTTCCAGCAAAGGGGTCATCCTTTATGGTGCTATAACGGGACTAACGACGTAACCCGCTAACAGCAACAAGGGCTAGACAATAAGGCGGCTCTGGACAAAATATTGGCCGATCTCTTCAAGGGAGAGGAGGCAGATTTTGCTCGAATGAGTATCCGGGAAGGTTACTTCGGATACAATCCGGCGGACTGGGTAAGCCACAATCCACTGTCTTGAGGTCACGGATTACGCCCGAAGTCTGACTAGTTGTATTTGAATAGGGATGGAGGCGTCAAGTTGCGTCCATTAATTGCCCTCCTCCTCAACCGGAGGATCACTCCCGTGATGACGATCCGGGGTATCATGACGACCCAGAGATGTCGATTGATTTTGAAGACGGGGTGTTTTATCACGAGAGCCTTGACGGCGCCAAGTTCACTCTGACAGCTGATCACCCCGGGGTTCTGCCCTCTTCCACAATAAGTGAAAAGAAGACCCTCTCCCGAACTGGGCGCTCATCTCGCGCTATTCCCCACGTGCTGACTTCTGCTCCCAAGGGTCGCCGTACTACCCATCAGACCATCTTGGGAGGAGCGCGGACCGTGCCAGCTTCGGCCCCTAATGGGAGATCAAGGTGGAAGGCCTCCGTCGAAGCGGAAGCACCTGCCTCCTTGGCCCAGAGGTGACGTATTTTAGAATTACAGTGAGGGTTGCTTTTAACACCCTTTTATTAAAGCTTTCTTAATTTTGCAGAAGAAGTATGCCCCTGCATCAGTCTGAAGATTCCCCGAGTGCGCTGAATCGTAGCTCTGGTCCTAAGTCTTCAGCACAAGCCAGAGCTTCCCCCGAACACGTGGCAGCCGGCGCACCTCCGGCGGATTCCGATGATGTTTCGGTCACCAACTCCGAAGTCAAGAGCGTAATGGATCATCACCGGCGGAGGGAAACTTTACGTCATACTGCCTTTGCTGATCAGGAGTTTAGTGCCTTTAATTCGGTGGATGCGTACCTTGGAGCGGCCCGGACAGGTCTTGAAGGGATCACCGACCTTTTTGCCACCAGAGTGCAGGTATGTAACTAAAATAGCTTGAAAGTAGATCATGTTCCCTAACCAACTAGCCCCCAAGTCTTAATTCGGGCGGGACGGCCGAGTTAAGGATTTCTAATGATGTGATTTTTGTAGGCCGCAAGAGAGCAGAGCAAAAAGTTTTCCGAGGACCTTGAGGTAAGCCGGACATAATTGGTCGAAACTAAGGCCGAACTGGATGCGGCTCGAAAGGCCAGCAGCGAATTGTTTGGTAAGCGGAAAAACTATTCACAACGCGTAGAAAGGTATACAGTGTATTCTATTTATTAACACCTGCTTCTCCATACAGCCACGGGAGCCGTAAGCGGGTTGCGGAAGGAGCTGGAGGCTGGTAAACAAGTGCTGACGTGAAGTTAGGAGGAGAAAAATGAGCTCAGGGTAGAGAATCAGCGGAAAGCCGAGGAGATTAAGAGTTTGAAAACTTAGCTCACACAAACCTTGGAGGAAAACCGGAAGCTGAAAGGTGGCATATTTGGTAAGCACTGATCTTACCATTCCGTTGGCAAGTATCATTGTTGTTTTAATGATGATATGCAACACCTTCTTGTTAGGTCTCCTGACTGGGCAGCCCGAGGAAGAAGTAAGCACCTATGACGGGAACCTTTTAAAGGAGCTGTCGAAGACTTACGAGAAGGCCCGGAAAGCCATGAAGACATGGCGAAGGTGTTATGGCCGTCAGATGTGCTGCCAGAGAATATGGCCGAACTAGCCAGTCGCTTTAAGGGAGCTCGGCGGAGGTTTGAATTTTGGAAGATCTCGTCTTGCCGAGAAGGAGCGCGCGAGGTGTGGGCTATGGTAAAGACCCGTTTCACCAAGCTAGACCTGGAGCATATGGCCCGGGTTGGTCCAGTGGGCCCTGACGGCCGAGAGATACCTCTCACTACAGGAATCAGCTTCTTTGCCGTCTGCCATGGCAGACGGCAAAGGCATGAATGGCGGTCAGCAAAGCTCTTTGCCGACTGCTAGCTGTCGGCAAACAGTCCGGCTCAATTCCTGCCGGTAAAGGCCTTCTTTGCCGTCTGCTTCAGAGAAGCGGACGACAAAGGTTTATGCCGTTAGCCGTTTGCGGCCAGCAGACGGCAAAGAGCGTAGACGGCAGTGAGGTGAGGTGGGAGCCGTTAGGGGTTAACGGCGTGCTTTGCCGTCAGCCGGGCGACCAGTTGCCAGTTTCTGTTTTTTTCCTTTTTTTGACTTTACAGAAAGGGAATATCAACGTCCAAACGGAATAAAACTTTCGCGATATTTTTCTTGGACCAGAAGACATCCACAAGCCTTGAGAGGGGCCAAAAGAGTCCCGAGGACTCCACAACCCTCGGGCGCGCCCTAGGGGGGCACCCCCTGGCTTTGGGGCCCACGGGACTCCTCCAACCCTAATTTTTGCTCTATAAATTCCCAAAATATTCCCAAACGACCAGAAGCGTCCACCAAAATACTTTTCCGCCGCTGCAACCTCTGCTCCCGTGAGATCCCATCTTGGGCCTTTTCGGCACCCTGCCGGAGGGGATTCGATCACGGAGGGCATCTACATGAACTCTATTGCCCTTCTATGAACCGTGAGTACTTTACCACAGACCTATGGGTCCATACTAGTAGCTAGATGGCTTCTTCTCTCTCACAGATCTTCAATACCATGTTCTTCTTGATGTTTTTGGAGTTCTATCCAATGTAATAATCTTTTGCGGTGTGTTTGTCGAGATCCGATGAATTGTGGATTTATGATCAGATTATCTATGAATATATTATTTGAGTCTTTCTGAATTCTTATATGCATGATCAAATATCTTTGTATTTCTTTTCAAATTATCGGTTTGTTTTGGCCAACTAGATTGGTTCTTCTTGCACATGGGAGAGGTGCTTAGTTTTGGTTCAATCTTGCGGGTCCTCACCCAGTGACATAGTATGGGTATGAGAGAGTTAGACTCAAGGGGTCCTCACGGCGTCGGCCATTGAATATGGGCCGGACTGGTGAAGCCTTTAGCGACAGGCGATCTATAAGTCGTGGTATGCCCTCCAAGTCAAGGATAGCAGAATCTCTTTACCCCTTATTGTAATATATCTCCGGTAACCCTAACCTCCTACCGGTGTTTATATAAACCGAGGGTTGTAGTCTTTAGGAAGGGGGCTATATTCATCACCTTATCACCTTAGAGTTTAGCTCATGCTGATCTGAGGTAGATCTACTCTAAACCATACTATCCATCCAATAAATCAAGCAGGACGTAGGGTATACCTCTTCGAGAGGGCCCGAACCTGGGTACACCGTGTTCATCGTCCCTTGTTCCCCATCGATCTCAGATCCACAGTTCGGGACCCCTATCCCGAGGTCTGCCGGTTTTGACACCGACATTTGTGCTTTCATTGAGAGTTCCCCTATTGGATCGCCGAAAGGATTGATGGTCAACTGGTCGCTAGAGACCACACCCGTGCTGAGGGCTTCCCCGCGCAGAATCATCTCTTCGTGTTCAGTGTGCGTACTTAGGCACCGATCACACTGGTCGCCTCGACCAGGTTAAGGCTTCGCCCCCATGAGGGACCCACCGGTTTGGAGGCATCAACCCCGGGGCCAGTAGACCCAAAAGAATCGGATGTCTCCCAGGTCCGGCCTTGAAGCCTGCATCCGACAGACCATCCACAAGATCCCCCGTCAAATCTGGAGTGTTCGACACCCCGTGTGCCCAGCTCAGACACCACCTCGCAGGTCTATTCTGCGCAATGGGAATCTCCGTTATCAGGCCCACGCCTATGATCAGGTGCGGCTTAAACCCGACGACCGAGAAATCAACCCCCCTGCCGTCACGCCCCTCGTCACCACCGTCGAAGAGGCCCAGGAGGGGGGCCACAGAGCCTTATAAGCTAAAAACAGTTGTACACTCGAGTCTCTAGCTCGGAGTCAAGCACCAGCTCAGAAATACGTCCGAACTTGAGCCCTAAGTAGTATCTGGCCTCGAGCCGATCCAGCCGTACACAGTCCGGATTCGAACCCTGCGCGATCAAAACCGGACACACTCAACCTCCTATTGAGGATAATCTGGGCCCACCGTAGGTGGGAATCCCAAAAAATTTCCACCACCCCCACCTTGCGAAATACTCCCCGGATTTGGGAAATCCGGACATATGGGACCTCATGAATGTCAAACAGCTGCCAAACGAGACAGTCCATCATTATTGGGCAGATTTCTCCTTGTAAAAACAGGGTGGCATCTTGCTGCGACAAAGAGGTAATCAAAGCTTTCCAGTTCACCTGCAAGGACGAGGGCCTTTTGAACGCCCTCGCTCGTTGCCGAGTTCAAAGCTTCACCAAACTATCAAACATGGTATGCAAGTATTGCGCCTGGAAAACACGTGCAGGGCGCAATAGATGAACATGGGGTCACCGCCCGCCGCATAGCATGGAAAGTCTCGGTTAAACGAGCATACACACATCGTCGCCGGAATGCGAGCCCAATGAAAATAAAACAAGACCTAGATCAGTGTTAGACGAGTTACTGGATAAACATGCCCAATACACTCGGTCTTGCTAGACACAAACCCAACCCACAAACTTCGAGCCTATTGGGTGGTAAGACAAGTGGCCAAATATGGCGAGCCAATCTTGGGCCTTACACCTCCAGATAACAGTCCGCGGCTTCACCACAGGACCACAATGTCCTTACGGTATACGAAACATTTGCCTCAACAATAAAAGGAAAAAGGCTCTTCGAGAGCACAGCCAATATATCAAGTGACGGCCGCACAGCCATGGGCAGCCGCGCCTATTACCTTCGACGAGAAGGATGAGCCAAGTAAACATAGCAACCACGCACTGGCCACACTAGTCCTTGACCCCATTGTCGATGGTTTTCGGCTGACTAAAGTGCTGATGGACGGAGGGCACGGCCTCAACCTCATCTACGAGGATACTCTCGACAAGATGCAACTCACCAGATCTCGCATCGACCGCAGCCCGCACCACATTCCGAGGTAATACCCGGTAGGGAGGCACACTGCTCGGGACGCATAACCCTAGACGTTGTGTTCGGCACACCCGATAACTACAGATCCAAACCCTTGCTATTTCACATTGGCCGTTCAGCACGGATACCACGCCCTCCTAGCATGTGAGGCATTCTCGAGACTTCAGGCCATACCACATTACGGGTACAGAAACTCAAAATGCCAGGGCCCAACGGGGTAATCTCACTTAAAAGTGACCCAAGCAAAGCCTTACGAGCTGAAAACAAGACGGCATCCCATGCCCTAGAGGCACTATCCGAAGCCCTCGGCCGAAGAGTTGATAGCACTACGCACTACGGTCGAAGGATGATGTGATCCTTAGTAAAAGACAAAAATCCACATCATTCAGGCCAGCAGATATAGTAAAATTTTCAAGTGCCCCCACATATCCCAATAAAACGGCATCCATAGGAGCACAGCTAGACCCCACAGTCGATGAGGCATTAAGAATGTTCCTGCGCGAAAACTGGGAAATATTCGCCTGGCACCCCTCAAACATGCCGGGAATCCCATGCAGGCTGGCAGAGCACAGCCTAAACATCTTAAAAGTCTTCAAGCCGGTGAAACAGACTCTACGCCGGTTTTCCGAACCCAAACGGCAAGCCATGGGCGAAGAACTCACAAAACTGCTGGAGGCCAGATTCATCCGCGAGATCAAGCACCTTGAGTGGTTGCAAATCTGGTTATGGTACCCAAAAAGGACAAGTCCTAGCGCTCTGTGTCGATTTTAAAGACCTTAACAGGCCTTCCCTAAGGACCCTATCCCCCTACCAAGAATAGACCAGATCATGGAAGCCACCGCTGGACACGACTCGCTATGCTTCCTTGACGCGTACACCGGATACCACCAGATCAAGATAAGGAGTCCGACCAGGTAGCAACTGCATTCATCACTCCTTACGGGCCTTTCTGCTTCAACATCATGCCGTTCGGGCTGAAAAATGCAGGAGCCTCATACTAACGCATGATTCAAGCATGCCTCGAAAAACCAAATCGGCAGAACATCGAGGCATACGTGACGATGTGGTTATCAAAACCAAAAACATCGACCAACTGATAGACGACCTCCGCCAAACCTTCAACGACTTGCAAGCCTATGATATACGACTCAACCCAGAAAAATGCATCTCAGGGTCCCGCCGGAAAGTTGCTCGGATTCATCGTCTCCCATAGAGGAATCGAGGCCAACCGGCCAAAATTAGTGTGTATCCCAGCTCGCAATACCAATAGAGCTCAAGCACGTCCAGAAATTGGCCGGATGTGTGGCAGCTTTGAGCCGCTTCATATCTCGCCTCGGAGAAAAGGCGCTCCCACTCTACATACTACTTAAAAAGACAAGAACTTCCAATGGACAGATGAAGCAACTGCGGCGCTTGAGGAGATTAAAAAACACTTCTCACTGACAACCCTATCCTGGCGCCGCACCCAGCGTCGGCGAGCCCATGCTACTATACATTTCAGCCACCAATCATGTGGTTAGCGCGGTGCTCGTCGTGGAGCGGGAGTCTAAGGGCCACAAGTTCCAAGTCCAAAAGCCGGTCTATTATGTGTCCGAGGTACTTACGCCATGCAAATCACGATACCCCCACTATCAAAGATAGCTTATACAGTTTTTATGGCGTCCGAAAGCTACGACACTACTTTCAAGAATGTTCGGTCACAGTGGCATCAGAGTCCCCCTGAATGATATAATCAACAAGAGGACGCCATGGGCCGCATCGCCAAATGGGCCATCGAGCTCCTCCCTTCGAGATAACTACAAACCACGCCGAGCTATTAAATCTCAGGTACTGGCCGACTTATAGACGAATGACCAAAGCCGAACTACCCCCGAGAGTACGGTACATATTCGCACTGGACGATGTATTTGACGGCTCAAAATTTAGCCGGACTAGGGGCTGGGGTCATCCTAATCTCCCCTACAAGCGACACTGTTTGATATGTCCTACAAATAATGCACATGGACTCCAACAACGCAATCGAATACGAAGCACTACTACATGTTCTTCGTCTGGCCACGTCAATGGGAGTACAGCGCCTCGAAGTAAGGGAAGATTCAAACCTAGTGATCTCTCAAGTCAATGCGAATTTGACGCCAAGGACCCCAAGATGGCGGCATACAGAAATGCGGTTCTTCGGATATTGGCCTGATTCGAGGGCCTAAAGTCCACCAAGTCTCCAGGGACAACAACCAAGCCGCGGACTTCCTGCCCTCATGGGCGCCAAGCGCGACCCGGTTACCAAAAACACTTTCCTCGAGCGGCTCTTCAAGCCCTCCGTAGTTTGGCGGATGGTGACGCCGCGCACTAATCAATGAGCCCGCTCACAATGTTTCCCCGAAAAGGAGCCTGACGACCATATCATCGCGGCTCCCCACTCAAGGAAACACCTTCCGCCCATGAATCATGGCCGTAATTGCCCCTGGACAGAACCTCTGCTCGCCTACCTCATTCGACAACACTCCCGGGACCAGACGAAGGCATGACGTATAGTCCGGTGCCTACTAAAGCATACAAGGTCCATGACGACAACTTTACAAAAAAAGCACCACAGGAATCTTACAAACGTGCATCTCCGAAGAAGAGGGGCATCAACTCCTGGCAGAAATACACGCGGGCATGGGCGGCCACCACGCGGCAGCGTCGGCCTTGGTCAGCAAGGCTTTCCAAGCAGGATTCATTTGGCCTAACGCATGTGAGGATACCCGGTCTCTCGTCCAACGTTGCGTTGGATGCCAGCTGTTTGCAAATCAAAGTCACATCCCCCCCCCCACATCTCTTTCGACGATACCGATAACATGTCCTTTCGCGGTCTGGGGTCTTGACATGGTCGGGCCACTCAAAGGGGCACAAAGAAAAAGAAGTACCTATTGGTCATGGTCGACAAATTCACCAAGTGGATTGAGGCAAGGCCCGTCACTTTGGCGGAATCCGGACTGGTCGTCGACTTCTATCTGACGGCGTACACCCGTTATGGTGTCCCCCACAGCATAATTACCGATAACGGTACCAACTTCACCGCCCAGGAAGTCAAAGACTGGTGCAGCAAAATGGCATTAAGCTCGATTACGCCTCGGTGTACCACCCACAGACCAATGGATAGGTCGAACGGACAACAGGCTCATTATGAGGGGCATCAAGCCTCGCCTGGTCCGATCACTTGAACAATCAGACTGTCATTGGGTCGAGGAACTCGATTCCGTATTATGGGGGTTGCGCACAACCCTAACCGATCAACCGGATACACACCATTTTTTAGGTTACAGTGCGGAAGCCATTCTACCATGCGACCTCATCCATGACTGCCTAGAGTGCACATGTACGAAGAAAGGAAGCTGAGTTGGATCGGCAGGATGACTTGGACACTCTTGAAGGAGAACGGGATATAGCTCGGGCTCGATCCGCACTTTATCAGCAGCAAGCACGGCGCTACAAAACCGCGAAGTCCGGGCGAAGACATACAATTTGGGCGACCTCATCCTCCGACCTCCCCAAAAGAAGAAGCATAAGCTCTCGCCCAAATGGGAGGGCCCGTACATCATTGACGAAGTACTTGAGGAGGGCATATCGCATTCGCCGCCTGTCTGACGATCGCCTCGAGCCAAACCCGTGGAACGCAGCCCGCTGCGGCGCTTTTACGCCTGAGTTAGACATCGTCACCCGCGTACATCCTCACCTCTCTTTGTTTTTTCCTTTTATTTTGAACATGACAGGCGTTCGGCTAAACCAAACCATACCAAGCTAATACCATATACATCATTGAATGTAACACCCCTTTGCATGGGGGCCCTCTTAGAGGAGATGAATAATATAATCAATAAAATCACATTCATTTCGATTACAGCCTTCTCAATCTTTCAAGCCAAAATATGCACTTATTTGACTCAAGATCTTTGCAAATCTGGGTTGCCTAGCTCCTGTGTTTACCCCTACTTTCCCGATTGTTCGGCTAGAGAGTAAAGGGAGCACCTCTGCGACTGTTATGACCGGGTCATCCGGGACCGTACCTCAGACGGGTAAGCCAAAAGCTAGCGTTTTATAGAATACAATAAGTCAGCCTAAGGGAAGTGAATATAGCCTCACGCTTATCACCAGGGTTTTTTCGCAGCCATTGGTCTCCGTTAATCTCGTATCCGACTATAATGTTACCCGAAGAAAGGAACCTTTGGAGGAACTATTTTCATCGGAAGATGTTTCTTACGTCAAACAGTAATATAACATAACTCTCCGTACATATTTTGTCCATTTCAAGCCAGATGGCCGGATTGCCTGGTTCCCGAAGTTTGTCCTTTTTCCCAAGGCACGTAGTACAGAACACTTCCCGATCACTGATCAGGGAGGTAGAAGTCAATGGCCGATTAAGAAAACATTCTTTTAAAAATAAGAACGTGGATTGAGCTCGGTCAACGAAAAGTACATAGATACATCGAATTGACAAAACTACTCTTGATAGACATTGTCTATCAATTGCTCTAAAGCACAATCCTTCTGAGAATAACGAGCGGCTGGCATCACATCATCATACACCAAGCTTAGACACTACTGGAATCTGGGTCTTTGCCATCTGCCAGCTCTTTGCCGTCTGCCAGCTGATGGCAAAGAGGCTCTTTGCCGTCTGTCTCTTCAAAGCAACGCAAAGAACCAGCTGATGGCAAACAGGGTCTTTGCCATCTGCGAGCTCTTTGCCGTCCGCCAGCAGACGGCAAAGAGTTCTTTGCCATCCGCCACAGCAACGGCAAAGCCAAAGTGGACCCATGGGGGTACTGCACTGGGTAGGTCACACGGGCCACTTCTTTGCCGTCTGCCAGCAGACGGCAAAGAGGTAAGAGGGGCCCACAGTTTCACGGCGGTGGCCGTCTAACGGTTAGAAGAAGATAAAGAAGAGGGGGAGGAGAGAAAGAAGAGAATATAAAATCTTCTTCTTATTTTCCTCTTCTTCTTTTCTTCTTCTTTCTTCTTTTCCTCTTCTTCTTCTTCTTCTCTAACTTTCATCTTTCCCAATTTGCAGATTTGCTTGAGATGAGGAACTTGCATTGATGGACTCATATATCTCCTTGTGCTTCTTTTTGTTTATGAAAACATGTTTGGAACTTGTTTGGATGTATGTCACTATGGATATGTTGTTGGAAACTTCTTATGTCATATGGATATATGTTGGACTTGTGGAAATATATTGTTGGATATGCTTGTTGTGTATATTGTATTATCTGTGTATATCTATGAATTTATGTCAAATTGAATGAATTCAATTAAAAACAGGGGTTATATAGGCTCTTTGCCGTCTGCTAGCAGACGGCAAAGAGCTTTGCCGTCGCTAGCAGTCGGCAAAGAGCTTTGCCGACAGCTAGCAGTCGGCAAAGAAGGCCACGTGGCAGCTACCTGTGCAACCTGGGAACACTGGGTTGCCTATTTGGGCATTTTGCCGTCAGCTGGCAGACGGCAAAGAGGCTAAGGTCTTTGCGACTGTGGCAACGGCAAAGATTCAAATCCCTTTGCCGACAGCTAGTAGACGGCAAATAA
>CM022297.1:137967821-137978194 GCA_011799875.1 Thinopyrum elongatum
GCAAAGAGCGTAGACGGCAGTGAGGTGAGGTGGGAGCCGTTAGGGGTTAACGGCGTGCTTTGCCATCAGCCGGCAGACGGCAAAGAGGCTAAGGTCTTTGCCGTCTGCTGGCGGACGGCAAAGAGCCCAAATAGGAGTCACTGGGAAGCTGCCACGTGGCCTTATTTGCCGTCAGCCGGCAGACGGCAAAGAGGCTAAGGTCTTTGCCGTCTGCTGGCGGACGGCAAAGAGCCCAAATAGGAGTCACTGGGAATATATGTTATTATCTGTGTATATCTATGAATTTATGTCAAATTGAATGAATTCAATTAAAAACAGGGTGGGTTATATAGGCTCTTTGCCGTCTGCTAGCAGACGGCAAAGAGCTTTGCCGTCTGCTAGCAGTCGGCAAAGAGCTTTGCCGACAGCTAGCAGTCGGCAAGAAGGCCACGTGGCAGCTACCTGTGCAACTGGGAACACTGGGTTGCCTATTTGGGCATTTTGCCGTCAGCTGGCAGACGGCAAAGAGGCTAAGGTCTTTGCCGACTGCTGGCAGACGGCAAGATTCAAATCCCTTTGCCGAAGCTAGTAGACGGCAAATAAGGCCACGTGGCAGCTTCCAGTGACTCCTATTTGGGTCTTTGGTCCGCAGCAGACGGCAAAGACTTAGCCTCTTTGCCGTCTGCCGGCTGACGGCAAAGCACGCCGTTAACCCTAACGGCTCCCACCTCACCTCACTGCCGTCTACGCTCTTTGCCGTCTGCTGGCCGCAAACGGCTAACGGCATAAACCTTTGTCGTCCGCTTCTCTGAAGCAGACGGCAAAGAAGGCCTTTACCGGCAGGAATTGAGCCGGACTGTTTGCCGACAGCTAGCAGTCGGCAAAGAGCTTTGCTGACCGCCATTCATGCCTTTGCCGTCTGCCATGGCAGACGGCAAAGAAGCTGATTCCTGTAGTGAGAGGTATCTCTCGGCCGTCAGGGCCCACTGGACCAACCCGGGCCATATGCTCCAGGTCTAGCTTGGTGAAACGGGTCTTTACCATAGCCCACACCTCGCGCGCTCCTTTCTGGCAAGACGAGATCTTCCAAAATTCAAAACTCCGCCGAGCTCCCTTAAAGCGACTGGCTAGTTCGGCCATATTCTCTGGCAGCACATTGACGGCCATAACACCTTCGCCATGTCTTCAGGCGTTTCCGGGCCTTCTCGTAAGTCTTCGACAGCTCCTTTAAAAGGTTCCCGTCATAGGTGCTTACTTCTTCTCGGGCTGCCCAGTCAGGAGACCTAACAAGAAGGTGTTGCATATCATCAAAACAAACAATGATACTTGCCAACGGAATGGTAAGATCAGTGCTTACCAAATATGCCACCTTTCAGCTTCCGGTTTTCCTCCAAGGTTTGTGTGAGCTAAGTTTTCAAACTCTTAATCTCCTCGGCTTTCCGTGATTCTCTACCCTGAGCTCATTTTTCTCCTTAACTTCACGTCAGCACTGTTACCAGCCTCCAGCTCCTTCCGCAACCCGTTACGGTCCCGTGGCTGTATGGAGAAGCAGGTGTTAATAAATAGAATACACTGTATACCTTCTACCGCTGTGTGAATAGTTTTTCCGTTACCAAACAATTCGCTGCTGGCCTTTCGAGCCGCATCCAGTTCGGCCTTAGTTTGACCAATTATGTCCGGCTTACCTCAAGGTCCTCGGAAAACTTTTTGCTCTGCTCTCTTGCGGCCTACAAAAATCACATCATTAGAAATCCTTAACTCGGCCGTCCCGCCCGAATTAAGACTTGGGGGCTAGTTGGTTAGGGAACATGATCTACTTTCAAGCTATTTTAGTTCATACCTGCACTCTGGTGGCAAAAAAGGTCGGTGATCCCTTCAAGACCTGTCCGGGCCGCTCCAAGGTACGCATCCACCGAATTAAAGGCACTAAACTCGATCAGCAAAGGCAGTATGACGTAAAGTTTCCCTCCGCCGGTGATGATCCTTACGCTCTTGACTTCGGAGTTGGTGACCGAAACATCACTCGGAATCCGCCGGAGGTGCGCCGGCTGCCACGTGTTCGGGGGAAGCTCTGGCTTGTGCTGAAGACTTAGGACCAGAGCTTCGACAGTCTCAGCGCACTCGGGGAATCTCAGACTGATGCAGGGGCCTACTTCTCGCAAAATTAAGAAAGCTTTAAAAAAGGGTGTTAAAAGCAACCCTCACTGTAATTCTAAATACGTCACCTCTGGGCCAAGGGGCAGGTGCTTCCGCTTCGACGGAGGCCTTCCACCTTGAACTCCCATTAGGGGGAAGCGGCGTGAGGTCGGTCTAAGATGGTCTGATGGGTAGTACGGCGACCCTTGGGAGCAGAAGTCAGCACGTGGGGAATAGCGCGAGATGAGCGCCCAGTTCGGGAGAGGGTCTTCTTTTCACTTATTGTGGAAGAGGGCAGAACCCCGGGGTGATCAGCTGTCAGAGTGAACTTGGCGCCGTCAAGGCTCTCGTGTAAAACACCCGTCTTCAAAATCAATCGACATCTCTGGGTGTCATGATACCCCGGACGTCATCACGGGAGTGATCCTCCGGTTGAGGAGGAGGGCATTAATGGACGCAACTTGACGCCTCCATCCCTATTCAAATACAACTAGTCAGACTTCGGGCGTAATCCGTGACCTCAAGACAGTGGATTGTGGCTTACCCAGTCCGCCGGATTGTATCCGAAGTAAGTAACCTTCCCGGATACTATTCGAGCAAAATCTGCCTCCTCTCCCTGAAGATGAAGAATCTGGCCAATATTTTGTCCAGAGCCGCCTTATTGTCTAGCCCTGTTGTGTTAGCGGGTTACGTCGTTAGTCCCGTTATAGCACCATAAAGGATGACCCCTTTGCTGGAAGGGGTGCACGCATCGGGTAATGGCGACGGCCATTACTTCGATCATGGTCAGTTTGTTGCTAGTTAGCAGCCGACCTTGGTCGCAACGAACGCACCTCTTCACTGTCTGTTGGGAAGGCCTTTGGGCTGCCAGTTGAACCGCTTTATAGGTGGGTCGTTTGAGTATTCGGGCTACCCTTGCTGAATTGGATCGGTGAGGGGAACGTTTCAATATAAAACACTCAGAGGTCCATCCTTCAGGATCTTTTCGTGGGGTTCCAATTGGGTACCCTGTCCCAGCTATCCGCCATACTTCGGCGCCGCCCACCTCGAATAGGATCCTCCTAGGAGGCGAGGGACAAGACAGAAAACTTCCTCCACAAGTCGAAGTGGGCCTCGAACTCAAAAATATCTCGCACAGGACTACAAAGCCAGAGATATGCAATATGGACCACGGGTGAGGTTGTGGAGCTGGATCCCATAGAACTCCAACAAACCCCATAAAAAGGGATGGATAGGAAAGCCCAAAACTCTTAGAAGGAAGGGCACGAGACATACCCGCTCTCCCTTATCGGAGCGGGGGAGTTCTCGAAGAGCGCGCAGCCATCAACGGAGATGAGACCGGCGCGGATGGGAACCAAATCTGCTGGAGGGAGGAAAACACTGTGTCTGCAAGCGCCTCAGCTGAAGGTGTGTTAAACTGAACAGCTGACCAATCGCTTGGGAGTGGGTCATGCGGGCGCGAGGATGAACCTGGGAGGTTGGCCATGGCGCCGGGGAATTTCTTCGGTGTCATCCTTGTGAAAGGGGGGGGGGTGGTAAACTGTCCCCAGCACCTTTGGATCTATAAATGGGCATCTTACCTCGAAGCTGGAAGGACGAGCTCGTGGAAAGATGGCATTGGGCCGCACGCTTCTGAAAAGGTGCATGAAGCCCTTTCCCCAAGGAATGCCATTAAACTCAATGGTCCCACCTCAATCTGAAGAATCTTCGGAGCCCAGAATCTTGAAACTGTCCGGGCCCGAGCACATTAGTTCGGGTTCGGATAGAGTTCGACGAGATTGATGCGGCTCCAAACTGAATAAAGGAATGGAAGAAACTCGTCTTGCAAGCCGATGATATGAAGATTCCAGAGAACAACCCCGGCATTGGAGGCTAGTTTGGGAGCTATCGAGGGATTTATGGACTCAAGGGGTCCTCAGGGCGTCGGCCCATTGAATATGGGCCGGACTAGTGAAGCCGTATAGCGACAGGCGATACGAAGTCGTGGTGTGCCCTCCAAGTCAAGGATAGGCAGAATCTCTTTACCCTTATGTAATCTATCTCCGGTAACCCTAACCTACCGGTGCCTATATAAACCGGGGTTGTAGTCTTTAGGAAGGGGGCTATATTCATCACTCATCACCTTGAGTTTAGCTCATGCTGATCTCGAGGTTAGATCTACTCTGTAAACTATACTATACATCCAATATAATCAAGCAGGACGTAGGGTATTATGTAACACCCCAAAAATTCAACCACGATGTTATAAGTAAAATATGGCCAGAAAATAAAATTTTGAAAATTTATTAAGTCCTTTATTATTTTCAGAGTAATTTCTCATTTCTGTTTTCCAAAATTCTTCCCTCCATATAGAAATTTTTGGAAATAATATTATGGGCTCCAGTGGTTCTTCAATCATTCATTTATATTATAATACAGTAGGAATTATTTCATTTAAAATTTGCCTCTAATAATTTTAATAGCTTTTTCAATACTTTAAATGCCTCTGTTGCACTACAACCATTCAAATAATTCTTTCAAAACTCCACAAAAATTATGAGAGGTCATATGATGCCCATATGTCACTTTGGGCAAAAACCTAACTATGTCTTTTGAAAATTTGAGTAAACCATCCTCTTTTCAATTCTGTCCATTTCTTGAGTTTGAAACAACCAATTTTCGGTTGCCTCAAAAATCTGAAGTTTTTTCCACTTACTGTCCTTCAACCAAACCATTAAGTCCAAAATTTTATATCCATTGGAATCACTTTAGTTCACCAAATAATGCCCTCCGTTTCTGTCCGAAATGGTTTTCTCAAAAACTTGCACTATCAAGATTTTTTTTTTCCAAAACAACCTTGCCATACTAGCTTGCACCTAATAGACCCCAACCTGGTAATTTGGTGGCCAGAGTGGTCCCCTAGGTGGCCTTGGCATTTTGTCAAACACCTAGAGTGCATGGCGAATTTGGCAAAGTTTTATCATGCACTGCACACTGCTTCCCTTGCCATTTCACACATGTCCACCAGTCTTGCCATCTAAAGGACCCCCACCCTGCTAAGTCTCCCTTGCAATCAACTTTCTAGATGCCTTTGGCATTTTGACGAGCAGCCTGTGTGCTGTACAGGGCGCAGCAAGCGCCCGAACTGCAGCTGCCGGCACCCGAGCCCTGCCGACCCCGTTGTTGCCTTCCCCTGCTCCACCTCCCTTTGTTAAGCGTCGCGGTTACCCGCACCACGCCCACACCTCTCCCCTTGGCCGCTAGGGCCACCCTCCGATGACCAGAGCCACCGCCCGCGGTCGCCGACTCAGGTACGGCACCGTCCAAGGTGCTCGGCATCAATCAGAGACCACCAGCACATTGCGCACTTAAGTTCCAACCACTTGAGCTCATCCGATGCTCGCCGACCTCGCCACCGACCGCGATCGCCATTAATGGCCGCCACTTGCAGGTCTGCTGTGGACGGCGCAGTCCGGGCACCTGGCGCTCCCCTGAGCCCCCAGCTCACTTGGAGATAAGCTGCAAGACCACCGACCACCTCACCTACCAACGGCCTCGCCCCCGTCCTGCTCCACCAATAATGGCGCCGCCATTACGGTTGGAACGATCTCAGTCGAACTGACCTCGCCGGACATATAAAATTCCACCCCGGGCTTGTCCCATTGAAGGGCATGCTCCTCCTACCTCTAGCTGCCTCCCTAGACAGCTGCCTGACCCGTAGAGGTCGTCTTCTCCAATTCCAGCAACGGTAGCCGTTGCTCTGTCTTGGATGATTCCGAGCTGACCAAGCCTCCCCCTCCCAGATTTCTTTCACCAACAGGATCGCCAAACCATGGCGCTTCAATTCCCCACCTCAATTCCGCACATAATCAACCATGAGGGAACCCCTCTTTGGCCGGAGCTACCATCCGCTGGGAACCTCACCGCCGGCGATGCAAAGCTTGAGTGGTTGAGAGTGCCGGACCCGTCGAGATCGCCAGGACCCCTTGATGTCAACCATGCCCTCAAATACCCATGGGAGCCGCCGTTCTCCGGCAATCACCACGGCGAGGCTCCTGTTTTCGTCGGAGGGAGGAGGTGCGAGGCTGACAGGTCAAACCTGACTGGTGGGCCGCGGGACCCACCGTTAGTGGCTGGGGTCACGCGAGTGGCCGCTCCTCTGGGCTCGGCCCAGTAGCGCTGTATGCTGGGCCTCGTACAGTGCACGCTCTGTCAGCGGGAATTTCCCTGTCCCTTTTCTTTTATCCAGACAATTAAATAATTCCATAGCAGTCATTTTACACTCAAATCTGATGATTCAATTTCTAAAAATCCTAAAATCATGCTCTTATATTCCAGCCTAGGTGAACATTTTCCTTATGCTTAGTTTCTGTTGGATCAATTAATTAGTCCATCCTTTATTCTTTCCAACTAGAAATTCTCTTAGTAATTCATAATAACTCCAAATAAAGTGATTCTTTTTCTGTTATTCCTTAATTTTCATCTAGTTTATTTTAGTATTTATTTCAAAAATATTTGAAACACTTTTTAGCACTATTTTAGAATTATGTGGTAATTTAAATATTTTTTGAAAATAGGAAATGGAGGGAAGATAAAGTTTTCAAACTTTTTGAGTGCTACCAACACCTCTGCATGCTCAAGGCAAGCATCTTGAACACTTGATATGGTGAATATGCATAGTTTGTTTGTTTGCAGAATAATGCATCATGAATATTTGAATTCAAATAAAAATGGCATATGGCTATTTTTGCATGCATGATCCCCTGACAATATTTTGTCTCTGTTTAAGTAT
The DNA here is from genome assembly GCA_011799875.1 of Thinopyrum elongatum. Lineage (NCBI taxonomy): Eukaryota > Viridiplantae > Streptophyta > Magnoliopsida > Poales > Poaceae > Thinopyrum > Thinopyrum elongatum. The sequence goes on from CM022297.1 coordinate 137,974,708, forward strand.
GATATGTGTGAGCATGGTTATTTTCACATGTCACATATGCCATGTTGGCCCTGACTAATCGCAGGAAAGAACAGTCACGAGAAAAGTGACCGTGTGACTGAAAATCCCGTGGTGACGAGAATGAATCAGTGATGGCATGTTGGGACATGCAGGTGGTGACCCTGTTGGGTACTACCAAGGAGATATATTGTGTTTAACCGCTGCGGAAAAAACTTAAACCTCCTGAGTCCACTATAGATCGAGCTCTTGTTCTGGTAACCCCCATACTTGACGTCGTGCTGCCACTTGTCCCTGCCACAGGTGGGGTATGGTTCAGTAAGTTGTTAACCCCTTTCCGTGCACACATCACATAGAGGGCCATGATGAGGGTTCCATGGCATGGACTAAATCCCATCATCGGTCAGGGGGCATGGGTGTTTCCGGTTGTGTCCGAGAGGGGGGCACCCCTTGGAATCCGCGCGTATTAATAGTGATCCCATGCAGGACGTTGGTCTCTCGTCTTAGAGTTTTTTCTTGAATGATGCTTGGGTGATTCCTGGCCATCCGAAAAGTTAATCTTGTGTGTGCTGGTTAGGGTGTTTTCAACCCAAGACCGTAATGGGAATTAGTCAGTGTCACGGTACTGACTAAAGAAATCCTTACTTGTGGGTAAAGAGTACACCCTCTGAGAATTTAAACCCATTCGAATAGCCGTGTCCCGGTTAAGGGCTAAGTCTGGGTTGATCAAGTATCAGTCTTAGTGTCGGTCTTCGGAGGAAAATAGTAATTGAGCCTGAATTATTTTGCAGGATAATTGTTGTCACCCTGATGCTACCATGAATATTTTTTTTGCATGTTAATATTATTATGATTATGCATATTATTGAGGACTAACCCGTTTCTCTTATTTTGAATTTCCTGAGTGTCTCAGGCTGGCTAGACTACCCCGGGCACTCAACTTTATTTCAAGACCTCTCTGGCGTCTCTCGAGTTAATAGGCGGTTTATCCCGCCACTACTCTGTGGACATGATGTTATTAACCATAATGAAAATTGTTATAAGTCCTTTATTATTTTCAGAGTATTTTCTATTTCTGTTTTCCAAAATTATTCCCTCCATATAGAAATTTTTGGAAATAATATTATGGGCTCTAGTGGTTTTCTTTCAATCATGTTCGTTTATATTTAATAATAGTAGGAATTATTTCATATAAAAATTTGCCTCCTAAATATTCTTTAATAGCTTTTTTAATACTTTAAATGCCTGTGTTACACACAACCATTTCAATAATTCTTTCAAAACTCCACAAAATATGAGAGGTCATATGATGCCATATGTCACTTTGGTCCAAAAACAACTATGTCTTTTGAAAATTTTGAGTAAACCATCCTCTTTTCAATTATGTCCATTTTTGAGTTTGAACTACAACCCAATTTCTATTGCCTCAAAAATTCTGATGTTTTTTCCACTTACTGTCCTTCCACACCAAACCATTAAGTCCCAAATTTTAGCTCCATTGGAATCCTTTTTAGTTCACCAAATATGCCCTCCAGTTTCTGTCCAGAAATGGTTTTCTCAAAACTTGCACTATCAAGATTTTATTTTTCAACTAATACCTTGCCATACTAGCTTGCACCTAAGAGACCCCAACCTGGTAATTTTGGTGGCCAGAGTGTCCCCTAGGTGGCCTTGTCATTTTGTCAACACCTAGAGTGCATGGCAGAATTTGGCAAAGTTTTATCATGCATGCACCACCTGCTTCCCTTGCCATTTCAACATGTCCACCAGTCTTGCCATCTAAAGGCCCCCACCCTGCTAAGTTCCCTTGCAAACAACTCTTCTAGATGCCATTGGCATTTCGACGAGCAGACCTGTGTGTGTGTACTCGGGCACGAGCAGAGAGCTCGAACTGTCAGCTGCAGCACCGAGCCCTGCCAGTACCCCGTTGCTGCCTCCCCTGCTCCCACTCCCCTCTGTTAAGCGTCGGCAGGTTGCCCCGCACCACGCCACACCTCTCCCCTTGGCCGCTAGCGCCGCCCTCCACCGACCAGAGCCACCGCCCGTGGTCGCCGACTCGGGTACGGCACCGTCAAGGTGCTCAGCATCAATCAGAGACCACAGCGCATTGCGCACTTAAGTTCCAACCACTTGAGCTCATCCGATGCTCGCCGACCTCGCCACTCGACCCGGATCTCCATTAATGGCCGCGGCTGCAGTCTGCTGTGGATGGCCATCCGGGCCACCTGGCCGCTCCCCTGAGCCCTCCAGCCACTTGGAGATAAGCGCAAGACACACCGACCACTCACCTACCCCACGGCCTCGCCCCCATCCTGCTCCGCCAATAATGGCGCCGCCCCTTACGGTTGGAACGATCTCAATCGAACAGACCTCGTCGGACTATAAAAAGCCACCCCGGGCTTGTCCAAGTTGAAGGCACACCCTCCACCTATTAGCTCATCTCCCTAGACCGCTGCCTGACCCGTAGAGGGTCGTCTTCTCCATGTCCGGCAACGTAGCGGTGCTCTTTTGGATGATTCCGACCTGACCAAGCCCTCCCCCTCCCAGATTCTTTCACAACCGGATCGCCAAACCATGACGCTTCAATTCCCCACCTCAATTCGAACATAATCAACCATGGCGGGAACCCCTCTTTGTCCGGGAGCCGCATCCGCTGGGAACCTCAACCACCGGCGATGCAGAGCCGAGGTTGAGAATGCCGGACCCCGTCGAGATCGCCAGGACCCCTGATGCCAACCATGCCCTCAAATACTGTGGGGAGCCGCCGTTCTTGGCAATCACCACCGGCGAGGCTCCCTGTTCTGTTCGAGGAGGGAGGAGGCGAGGCTGCACAGGTCAAACCTGACTGGTTGGGACTCCGCGGGACCACCGTCAGTGGCTGAGGGTCACGCCGAGTCGCGCCGCTCTCTGGGCTCGGCCTAGTAGCGTAGCTCTGGGCTCGTACAGTGCAAACCTCTGTCAGCGGGAATTTAACTGTCCCTTTTCTTTTATCCAGATAACTAATATTTCCATAGCAGTCATTACACTCAAATCTGATGATTTCAAATTTCTTAAATACTCCTAAAATCTTGCTCTTATATTCCAGCCTAGGTGAAACATTTTTCTTATGTTTTTTTGTTTCGGTGGTCAATTAATTAGTCCATTCCTTTATTCTTTTCAACTTAGAAATTCTCTTAGTAACTCATAATAACTCCAAATAAAGTGATTCTTTTTCTGTATTTCCTTTTCTCTAGTTATTTTGTATTTATTTCAAAAATATTTGAAACACTTTTTAGTACGTTTTAGAATTATGTGGTTAATTTACATATTTTTGAAAATAGGAAATGGAGGGAAGAAAGTTTTCAAACTTTTTGAGTGCTATCTACCAACACCTCTGCATGCTCAAGGCAAGCATCTGAACACTTGATATGGTTGAATTGCATAGTTGTTTTGTTTGCAAGAATAAGCATCATGAATAGTGGATTCAAATAAAACTGGCATATGGCTATTT